>CM076571.1:394193167-394365614 GCA_034641835.2 Pinus albicaulis
AACTTAAACGTTGTTTAAATGTTGCATTGTCTTGTTGCCTATTACTCTAGAAATTTGGTGGTCCTGTGGCCATGATCGAGGATTTCTTCACACGGAAAATGTCAAATATCTTGATGTCAAAATTAAACTGCAATTACTCTTGTAAATTTTTTTAATATGCAAGACAAAATAATTTGACTGTCATCAATTTACTGAATATAATACCAAAACTTATTTGCTACTCGACTGCTCGTTATGTTAAGGAGAGGTCTTTAGAGTTGGATTCCCCTTCCTTTCTGGCACCAACTCTTCTTGTAAGCTCATCACCGAGATGCTCCAAGATCCAATAAGTTTCTTTATTAACCGGCCCCTCTATTTTTGAGAATATGTATTAGCTATTTAAAAGTAGCAAATTAAAAAAAATATTTGCATGTTTTCAAACTGATATTATATATTATTGATGTAAAAATAGAGTAAAAGTAACAAATTTAAAATATAATAAAAAGATTGTGCATGTCAAATTTATTTAATTATTTTAAATAAATAATTTATTAATTATGAAAAAAATATTATTTTAGTTGTAAGGTTAGAAATTATTTGATTTTTTAAGACTAAGATGATGTAAGAGTGATCCAAAAATATAATAAATTTTCATTTTCTTGAACTTTCTCATTATCACATAAAGAAAGACTTCTTTAAATCATTTCAAGAAAATTTATTTGGAAACACATCATTTTCTCCTTCAAAGAAAAAAAAACACATGTCTTGGTATATTATGCCATCAAACTGAAAACACATCATTTTCTCCTTCAAAGAAAAAAATTAAATTTCAATAGGCTTTAGGAAATTTAATTTCAAGTCATTTAATTTCACATGATTAGAATTTCTTTCAAATTCAAGAGCTTAGAATTGCTTTCAAGTTCAATAGATCAAATTCATTTCCAAGTCCAATAGAATAGGATTTACCTTTATGTTTGATAGAATCAAATTTCAAAAAGCTTTCATAGTATAGAATTAGAATAATTTGTTTCAAGTTCTCAATTCGATGCTTTGATATATGCTAGTCTTTGATAAATAACGTGTTTGTGCTCATTTAGATATTTTCATTAATTGGTTTTCTTTGAGTATTGCAATCATTTCCATAGGTTAATTTCCATTTTTGATTGAGAGTTAATTTCTTAGCATATAAATTGTGCAAGTGTACTTTAGAAGTATAAGAACCTGGATTGACATTTAATGCAAGTAATTTATCTCACAATTAATTTACCCATTAGGATGCTTTGACCTAGTAACTGGAGAGATGAAAAAGATCCTATCACATTAACGTGAGGATCCATTTTCACAATGAACATTAGGAAAAGACAATATTCATTGCAGTTTGTAATATAGTCAACTAGTAGACTATTCAATTATTAACAAAGTTGATGAAAGAATGCAAGGAATTTAAGGTTGCATTTCAATTTTGAAAATTTTCTACAATAATTTTTGTAGGATAATTTGTTATACAATATCATTTTCATAGTTTACTTTTATTTTTATTTTTATAATAAAAATGCTCATACCTGTAATTTCAATTATATGGTTGGTTGTATTTCAAAAATTAATTTTGATTATATATTTGGTTATATTTTCCAAGTATATTTATTTTTGTTGGACTAAGTATTTTTAGGATCACACACACACACACACACACACACACATGTTAATGCAAGTTTCCATATTTATTTATAATTTTTATTTTAGAAAGAACCTTCAACCAAAAATACCCCTAAGGTTAGTCCCCCGTGTGCCCTTTGAGACACATTAGGTCATCCCACCAATTCATGCCCCATGCTTCATGAGTTGAAGGGTATCCTTCATACCCTTCAACTATTGGTGCTTAACTATTTATTAAGCACCCCCATTTCTCCCCACTCCATCATGTGATGTTGCCACCTCATCACGTAACAAGGGTTTAAGAACCAACGACCTCTTGTCTATTTATGTGAAACACAAACATTATACACAACATTGTCTCAATCTCTGACGATATCAAGATGTGTTGGTCACCATACATCATGCCTCAATAGTAGCACCACCACTTACACCAACCTCATATGTTGATGATTCCTCTTCCACCATTTATTATGTCACGAACTCGGTTAGTTAGTATATGGCATGCCCTTGAGTGTTGTATGTTAAAGACACTCATCTCATCTATATGTGTCCTTTACTCATCAAATACCATCATCACTGCATGCATCAAGTGACATATCCCCCTCATCAAGATCCCAATCCGCCTAATTTTGGATGCTCCTCATACACTAAGTACCTTGACCATATCAATGGAATGCCCAACTCCTAGCATGGTTCCCACCACACCAACACAACTATTGGAGATTCAAACGACCTCACCACTTCGAAAATGATAAGAAATTATTTCACCCCCTTGTACTAACAATACATAGAAAGAATAACATAATTAATAGAAGAGATAAAAATATGAATTAGAGAAAGGGATGGATCACATATTAAAGGAAATGTAAGCCAACCTAGGAAGAAACCAACTCTTTGCTCCCACTTCAAATAATTTTTAAGAGTAAACAATGAAAACAACAAATTGATCTATGTACCAGATGTACAACATTCAACCATACCTATATAAAGAGTGTATAATGAAATTAATGTTTGTTTACTTCAACACTTGGAAAATATCTTGTTTCTATCCCATTTGTGGAAGTTATGCAAATATGAAATAAAAATATTTAAGGTTAAGAAGTTCTTAAAATTTGATGAAGTAGATGACCCTACTTTTGAGGATTATCCTATAGAGTTATAAAAGATGAATCAAGGGAATAAAAATGTAATTCATAAACATTTTCATATATTCCTACTAATAAATAAAATATTATTACACAACTATATGCTAGATTTAGGAGAAACCACTGATGTAATTCCTTTGAAAGTGATGAAATAATTAGGCCTTACAACAACTAGGGCATATAGAAATGTATGTGCTATGGATCCTATGAAAATCGGGATGGGTAGAGTAATAAATACACATGTTTTGAAATTTTTTGAGGAGTAACTCAAGGCATGCATATATACAAAATGAAGTGGCTACTTTCTTCATATTCCATGAGGGACTATTGTTCTTCCTAAATACTATTCATTTCATGTACCTCTGAATTATTTCTAGTGAAATTAAATGACTTGAAATTAAATTTCCTAAAGCCTATTGAAATTTATCCTTCAAAATAAGGATGCACTCCCATTTGATTCTCACGGATAGGTTGTAATCATGAGGCTCTCGCTCAAGAGTGGACCTTCGCAAAATCTTGTGACGTATTGTCACAAACAAAACCATTAAACTGAAAACACATCATTTTTCTCCTTCAAAGAAAAAAAAATTTCACATCATGTGAATATGTCCATGTACTCTTACATATTGGTGTACAAAACCATCAACCAAACACAAGTTGACAAAACATGCCTCTTCAAACAACTGCCTCTTAATTCAAATAATAGATCTCATGTACTTTCAACATCTTGCTTCATGCAACATGCACCATACTTTGAATTTGCAAAGAAATTAATGAAACATCAAAATACATGCTAGGCCTTAATTGGATAAGAAATCTAACCATTTGTCAGCAAACCATTCCAATGGCGCTTCTTTTTGTTTCAACTATGTTGAATTTAGTTTTTAGTTATATTTTTATTTTTGGAGAAAATAACTATTTATTTCATGTGTAATTAGATTAGTGATTTCATGTGTTAGGGTTGTGGATTCAGGCATTGAAACAACACCAAATTATATTTCAAATTTAAAAATGATGGTTTGAGTCCTCGGTAGCTTAGAATCCTACTTGTTTTCAAAATAAGGATGCACTCCCATTTGATTCTCACGGATAGGTTGTAATCATGAGGCTCTCGCTCAAGAGTGGACCTTCGCAAAATCTTGTGACGTCTTGTCACAAACAAAACCATCAAACTGAAAACACATCATTTTTCTCCTTCAAAGAAAAAAAAATTCACATCATGTGAATATGTCCATGTACTCTTACATATTGGTGTACAAAACCATCAACCAAACACAAGTTGACAAAATATGCCTTTTCAAACAACTGACTCTTAAGTCAAATATTAGAGCTCATGTACAAATTTCCATATTTGTTGCATTTAAGTGTGTCTAACATAACTCTACTTTCAACATCTTGCTTCATGCAACATGCACCATACTTTGAATTTGCAAAGACCTGAATTCTCCACCCCCCATTAAAATGGCCCTACAAGTTGATTCTTTCAGTTTTTTCACTCTATAAGCATCAACGTACGATTATGCATGATGGAGAATCTCTAGTGCTTTCCCTTGTTAATATATTTAACAAGGGAAAGCGCTAGATATTCTCCATCATGCATAATCGTACGTTGGATTTGGTGATAATTGTCTCCATATTTTGGCTTTTTGACCCGCAAAACATAACTATTTTAGAAGGGAGGGAAGGAGGATGATCACATTGACTTGCTTGATGACCTGTCTATGAAGATTAACTACCTCAAGAATTATTTTTTTGCGTAGGGAAAGAGACACATTCCCATGTCTAGTTCTTTGATATTGTTAATGCCTCTAGTGTTTACTTCTACAATTTCTATAGGCAGAGTCTGTAAAGGGCCAGGTAGCCTCTGGATCTCATCTTTTATGAAAGGTGACATATCTAGTAAATGCCCCTGCAGTCAATCTCTGGAATGGATCTAAATAGAATTTCTTCATTTTAATATCCGTAAAACACAACAAATTTAAGGTAAACTATGTACATGTTCCATTCATCATGAACACAAACCTCACAAGCCTCCTTGGCTTTGGATCATTTTCCATGTTTTCCATAACCAAGACCCAAATAATTAGGCCCTTCTTAAAGAACATTTGGCTCAACTATGCCTTGTATGTATGCTTGCCTTTAAAACCCTTTACTTTCATAGCACATTTTCATCAAAAATTTGGACCTTGTTCCTCTAATGTCTCTAATGTCTCTCAAAAGCACGTACACATTCATTTTCAGAAGAAATTGAAGGTAGAAACCAATAGCTAATTCTTCTAACTAACCTTGACTAAAATGAGCTAAATTGTACTTTGATACGAACTTGATTTAAATTGTCCACCCCACATTAGGCACCAATGATTATAACCTTTAATGGGATAGCACTGTTTTGTAATCATCATCTCAAAATGACCTAGTAGATGAAAAATTACCATGTTTGTAATCATCGTTTCACACCATCTACATATGACCCTTCTACACATTATATGATTGAATTTATGGTAGGTCATCTCTTCTATCTAGACCATGATTGATTGTGACATTAGGTGAATAAAGGAAATTTGATAAGGAAGGGATCAGTATAAGTTTGTCCTCCTCCATGCCCTCCATATCCAGTGATTGCCTATTTTTTCTCTTCCAACATTTTATTTTGGAAATTCATTTTGGTAGTTAATTCTACTAATAGTCACAACACACTTGGAAGTCAAAGAAATTATTATATACACTACTAAACTCAATTAACATTGTTTGTTATTGGACTTTACAATAACAAACAACGTAGAGTTCATTAATGTAGTAGTGTATATGATAATTATATGTATAGTGGTGTGGCTATTGATAAAATTAGCTGCTAATGAATTTCGAGAATAGAAAGTTGGAAGTGGAAAATTGAGAAATCACTAGCTATGGGGCGGATGGAGGAGGACAAACTAGAAACTATCTTCTGCTTATAAATTGTATTTTATTCACCTGTTGTCACAATCATTCATGGGATAGGTAGAGAGGATGACATTTCAAAAATTCATGCAGATAATATGTAGAAGGGGTCATGTATGAGATGGTGTGAAGTGATGATGATGGACATGGTAAATTTTCATGTGCCAAGTCATTTTTAGATGATGATGACAAAACAATATTAGCCATTTTAAGGTTATAATCATTAACAAGAAATATGGGTAAGGAAATTCAAAGTGCCAAATTCTAAGGAAAAAGCCATATTTGCTTCTCAAAAACTTTATTTGATATATTCTTAAAAAACCAAGTACAAATTTTAGTAATCCTAGAATCATGCTTTACATAAGGTAAAAGTGGGGAACTCATGACTTTTACTATAGATAAAAAAAACATTTACACTTACCAAAAAATATATGATAAAAATTGACAAACTACATACCCTTAAGCTCAAGGGGATATAATCATTCTTGCCTTCCATATAGATAATGAAAATGATTGTTCTAAGTCTCATGTTGCTTCTCATGTTATTTTATAAACCTTGGTTGGAAAGAAAAATAGGAGGGCAGAAATGTAAGAAATATAGAACATATTGGATTTAACAGCCCCAAACTAGATTTTACTCTGAGGTATTGATTTTTTGAAATCTATTTTGTGAATGTCGACCAATAGATATATATCATGGAGGATGAAAGACGAAGATCGGCCGAATCCCATATGGAGGCTCGAGGATTGGAGGATGTTCACGGTATTTAAATATAATCTTAAATCTCCATACATGTGTGTACATATGGAATTGATTTTTTTATTAACTTTGTGAGTGAAATTAGTTGTTAATAAGTTTCATATTTTAATTTTTAGGAGGCAAGAGGAGAAGGCTTTCTACTCCATCAATGGAGCGTGGCCAAGGTTCAACCGGTCGAGGTAGCAGGGTGCTGGAAGGGGGTGATATTTATTCCCCAGAAGGCCAGCAATCAACGGCTGCTGGTTCTCAACAGGGTCACTGTGGGTCTGGTTCTCAGCAGCATCATTCTGGGGCTGGTTCTCAGTAGGGTCATGTTGGAGATGATGTTAACCAACAACATCAAGGTTGCCATCAATTTCAATATTTTTTCATTAAATTTTTACAACTTTTTTTACACGTGTTTTTTCTAATATATGAAATTTTATATATATTGATGCGAGGCTGAAAATGTTCGAGCCAGTGGTCAAAAAAGACGCAGGGCAGCGCGCTACATTGAAAAAGAAGGCTGTCAACCTAGCACAACTTATCCGGCTGAGATTACTGATATACCATGGGAAACTAACATGGCAGAATGCACCTTACAAAGGTGTCAAAGCCTTTATGCAAAATTGCAGAGAGATCTCCAGGATTTGACTCTACCTGCTGAGAGTAGACAAAGCCTAGAGATAGTTACACATTCATTGAGTGAAATGGTAAAAGTGTACAAAGATTTGGGGCCAACCACTGATTCGTTTGTAGAAGTGATGAGAAAGAGAGGAGAAACAGTGATAGGTCCCGATAAATGGTAGGACATAAAAAAAGAGTTTCAAGAAATGATGCTAAGTCAATGTTTAATTATAAGGAAGGGCTAAAAAGAAAGATGTTGAAGGTGCAGTATTTCAAGCACCCAGACAAAGCAAAATATTTGTATAGTCGACATCTTGCAGCCTTTGGAAGGCTTCCATGGAACGATGAGGTTCCTCTTTATTTTGCACAAATGTTTTATGCAGAATTTTTTTTGGGTATGAAACCCGACTACAATGATCTTCCTTCAGAATTTTTTGGCCCGGGGAGAGGTCGATTATATCAACGTAAGGGAGCTAAGCGAGATGTGGAGTTGCCTCGCCCTGAGCCGCCATTGGTGAGTCGACCGCCTCGAGTCGAAACCCTGCGATCAGAGATGGATGCGACTTCTCAAGTAAGTCGTGAAGCAAGAGATGTTATGATCGAAAATGTTCATAGCGGATTGAGTGGAGTCAATATTGGCTTAAATAGACAAAGAGCACGTGAACATGCACGTGCCAATTTTGTTTATCATACAGATGAGGAGATTTACAACATGAATGTTGAAGATCTCCGAACATACGCAATAAATTGTCGCAATGGTCTGCAAGACCTAATTTTTTGTGAGGAAGAGGGCACCGGAACGGTATGTGTTAGTGACCTTGGGGTTTGAAATTATATTTACATATACATATGTACAATTTGTAATAAATACATGCGTATGTACACATGTATACATTTATTTGTATGTGTACATTAATCTAACAAAAATGTATGATTATATGTTAAAACACCATTTGCAGTTCTCAAGCATGATGCGTGATGAAAATGTTAATATTACGTTCGGGACCTCTGGCTCAAACGATGCAGCTGGGTCTGGCCATCATGATATGTTGGCACATGTATGTTAGTGTTTTTTAAGTGACTCTAAAATAAATAATTTTTTCCACCATGTACATGTATGTATATATATAATTCGATAAAATGTTTTAACAGGTACCGATTCCGTCTGATGTTTTTGGGATGCCGGTACCTTCTTCTTCTTTAGGAGATATACCTTCTACTTCATTGGGAGATGTACAGTATGGAAAATTTTTCACAAGTTCAAAATTTATGTTACCTCAAAAAGTTCCATTAAAAATTGAGATATATAGAGAGAGATCTATATTTTGAGTTATTTAAAAAAATTTGAATTTAGGTTCGTATAGAAGATTTTTTTAATCCGAGGACTTTAGCGACGGAGATAGGAACATCCACAGCATTTGAAGAAGTTGTCTTTAGTTCTTTTTTTTAATATTATTGTTCAAATAAGTTTATATATGTAGACGTGCATTTTCATTTGAAAGTTTTTAATTTATATAAATTATTTATGTATATATATATATATATATATATTTATATTTAACTGTACATGTATATTGTACAGGTTACCACTAGAGATGTTTCTATGGCAGATCCTATTCATCAAATGGAGAGGCAACCTTACGAGGTATTGCGTGATTTTTTTGTTATATTTTGTTTTTTACATGAAGTTCTAGATATATATATTCTCATTCATTTTTAAAACTTCAAATTTTAATGTTCAAGTACATGTGCATTGTGTATGTAGGTTTCCCCTTTACAAGATAGGGAGCTAATCGAGACCCAGAGGCTAGATTCTTTATTTGATGGAGAAGATATACAGTAGATTTGATATGATTTCAAAATTTAGATGGTTTTAAAATTTGTTAAACTTGATACAGTTTGATACTTGAGTGAGATTTACAATTTTTGGACATATTTTATTACAATATGTTTTTTGGACATATTTTTGGACATATGTTAAATGTTTTTGTTGGATAGTTGAATTATAATTGGCATGGCATGTGATATTTAATGTTAAATGTTTTGTTAGATAGTTGAATTATAATTGGCATGGCATGTGATATTTAATGTTAAATGTTTTTGTTAGATAGTTGAATTATAATTGGCATGGCATTTGAAGTTTTTAAAACTACATGAATGATGGAATGTGAACCTACATTTGCACATGTGGTAAATTAAAATGTTACTTGTAACAAGACAATCCCCATTGATTTCATTACATTATATATGTTGATTTCTGATTTGATATAATTGCATACATATGATGGTACATTACTTGTAAAGTCATTGGATTAATAACTTGTTCATTGATTTCGGTGTTCTTTGGATGGTTTTAGTACTTTTGGCATGTGAATGTGAAGTAATGTTGTCATTGAATTACATTTGACATTTGATATTTAATGTTAAATATTTTTGTTGGATAGTTGAATTATAATTGGCATGGAATGTGATATTTAATGTTAAATGTTTTTGTTGGATAGTTGAATTATAATTCTAATGGTATCTGAAGTTTTTAAAACTACATGAATGATAGAATGTGAACCTACATTTGCACGTGGTAAATTGAAATTTTACTTGTAACAAAACAATCTGCATTGATTTCATTATGTAGTATATGTTGATTTCTGATTTGATATAATTGCATGTGTTGTGTAACCAACTCCAAAAAGAGAAGAAAAGAGATATGAACGCCTTAGAAATAAGCCACTTCGAGGGGGCAACCTCCAATACATTACATAAATGAACAATTCTTGGATGATACAATTCACAAAACCTCCTTTCTATATATAGGAGTTCATGGGGCCATAATGTAATCCTAGTGGGCCACAATGTAATCCTAGCCGACCTAACAATAATAATTTAAGGGCACAATAATAACAAAATGGGGTTTACAAGGGTACAATAATAAAAATAAGGGGGTTACACTAACAACAATAAGGGACTATACTAGTAATATAGGGACCTAACATGCCCCTCTCCTTCAAAAAAGTGTTGTCCTCAACGCTTGAGTAGCTCCGGGTGCTTCTGTATAAAATTCTCATCCTCCCATGTAGAATCTTCAGTGGTAAGTTCTTCCACTTGATGAGATACTCTGAAATTGATCGATTCCGTAGTTGTCGAGTTCTTGTTTTCGTGACCGCTTCTGGTTCCAATATGATTTTTCCTTCCTCATCAAGTTCTGGCAATATTGTTTGAACTGGAAGATTTTCACCTATAACCTTCTTTAAGCATGAAACATGGAAAACTGGATGTACTCGCGAAGAAGCAGGAAGCTCCAATTTGTATGCCATAGTACCAATCTTTTGCAACACCTTGTAAGGACCATAGTACTTTGGCGATAATTTATTATCCTTCTTTGCTTGCTTTAGGGACATTTGTTTGTATGGTTGTAGCCGTAAAAATACCCAATCTCCTACATCAAAACTTCTCTCGCTACGATGTTGATCTGCCTGTTGTTTCATTCGATTTTGTGCCAAATTTAGGTTATCCTTTAAGAGTTGGAGAATTTCTTGTTGATGCTCGATGTGATCTTCCACTGCTTGAACCTTCGAATTTTCCCTTAAAGATGATGTGATGGATGGTGGATGATATCCATAAAGTGCCATAAATGAGGTCATTTTTGCTGCAGTATGGAAGGAAGTGTTATACCACCATTCAGCAAGAGGTAACCACTTGACCCATTGTGTTTGTTTATCAGATACAAAAAAACGAAGATATCCTTCCAAACATTTATTTACTATCTCGGTTTGACCATCAGATTGAGGATGATAAGATGAGCTATGAGCTAATTGAGTACCCAAACAAGAAAATAACTCCGTCCAAAAATTTCCAGTAAAAATGGGATCTCTGTCGCTCACAATACCCCTTGGGCTTCCATGTAGCTTTTGAATTCTGTCCATAAATGTAGTAGCAATTGTACTTGCTTTAAATGGATGAGATAATGCACAAAAGTGTGCATGCTTGGTAAGTCTATCAACTACCACCATGATGACACTCTTTCCTTCGGACTTAGGTAAACCTGTGATAAAATCCATTGAAATCTCCTCCCAACGTTGACTTGGAATGGATAAAGGTTGTAGAAGTCTGGGGTCTTAATTGTTTCCACTTTATTCTGCTGGCAAACCAAACATTCCGCCACAAACTTTCGAATATCAGATTTAAGGCCATCCCAAAAAAATTCTTTCTTCACCCTGTGGTAAGTTTTTAAAAATCCCGAGTGTCCTCCTAAAGGAGAAGTGTGCAATTCGAGAAGAATCTTTTGTTTTAGTTGGGAATTCTTACAAAGATATAAGCGATCTTTGTACCATAAGGAATCATTTTTCCAACTAAATGTATCAGATGTACTAGGATCTTGCTGCAACTTTGAATGAGTATCCATACATCTTTGTCCTTCTTCCATTCATCTCTTGCTTCAGTTATCCAATCTGGTTGGATAATAGAAATGGCACAAAGCAATGCTTCCACCTCTTCATTCTTTCTTGAGAGTGCATCTGCAACAACATTAAGCTTTCCTTTTTGTAGATTATTTCAAAGTCATAACCCAACATCTTTGTGACCCATTTTTGCTGCTCTTCTGACGATAGTCTTTGTTCCAAAAAGTGTTTAAGACTATCATGATCGATTTTTACCTTGAAGTGTCTTCCCATTAGGTAAGTTCTCCATTTCTTTAGTGCATGCAGTATTGCTAACATTTCCTTCTCATAAATAGGTTTCTCTAAATACTTTCCTTTGATTGGACGACTTTCAAAAGCAATGGGTCTTCCTTCCTGCATTAAAACTGCACCAATTCCATTTCCTGAGGCATCACATTCCACAATAAAGGTTTTTGTGAAGTCTGGTGTAGCTAAGACCGGTGCTAGGCACATTGCCTCTTTAAGACGTTCAAAGGCCTTAGTTGCTTCAGGAGTCCATGAAAATGCATCTTTCTTCAATAATGTTGTTAGAGGTGCTGCTATTCTCCCATAATTCTTAACAAACTTGCGATAATACCCTGTTAACGTGAGAAATCCTCGCAACTTCTTTATGGTTGTGGGGACTTTCCATTCCTTAATGGCTTTAATTTTGTTAGGGTCTACTTTAACACCCTCGTGAGAGACAATATGACCCAGATATTCCACCTCTTGTACTCCAAAGAAACATTTGGATTTTTTTGCATATAATTGTTTCTCCTGCAATAGTTTGAGCACCCTGTCAACATGTTCAACATGATCCTTACAAGACCTGTTGTAGATTAGTATATCATCGAAAAATACTAGCACAAATTTTCTAAGGAAGGGTTTGAAAATGGAATTCATCAACCCTTGAAATGTAGAAGGTGCATTGGTAAGGCCAAAAGGCATGACCAAAAATTCATAATGACCCTCATGAGTTCGAAATGTTGTTTTTGGAATATCTTCGATCTTCATTCTAATTTGATGATATCCTGAACGAAGATCCAACTTGGTAAAATAAATTGCTCCATGTAATTCATCCAATAATTCATCAATCACAGGAATGGGAAATTTGTCTTTAATGGTGAGCTTATTGAGCTCCATATAATCCGGACACATTCGCCATGATCCATCCTTCTTGTGTACCAATACTACAGGAGCAGAGAAAGAACTTTGACTAGGTTGAATTATACCCGCCTCTAACATTTCTGCAATCATGCGTTCAATTTAGCTCTTTTGGAAGTAAGGATATCTATAAGGCCGGATGTTTGGAGGAACACTTCCTGGAATCAAATGAATAGCATGATCATGATCACGAATAGGTGGGAGTCCTTTGGGAGGTTCAAACACCTTGGAATGATTGTCCAAGACTTGTTGGAGATCTGCAGAAATAGATGATTTTGATGTTGGAACTTCTAGTGAGCATAATTGTGCAATTAAGCCTCGTTGTTCTTTCTTTCTCTGTTAAGTAGTACGCCCCTGCTCTGTGGAGGTTGAATCCCAACCAACCTCTAGGGTGTTAATTCCCCGAAACAATGTTTTTGCATATAATTGTTTCTCCTGAAATATTTTGAGCACCCTGTCAACATTTTCAACATGATCCTTCCAAGACGTGCTATAGATTAGTATATCATCAAAAAATACTAGCACAAATTTTGTATGGAAGGGTTTGAAAATGTAATTCATCAACCCTTGAAATGTAGAAGGTGCATTGGTAAGGCCAAAAGGCATGACCAAAAATTCATAATGACCCTCATGAGCTCGAAATGGTTTTTTTGGAATATCTTCAGTCTTCATTCTAATTTGATGATATCCTGAATGAAGATCCAACTTGGTAAAATAAATTTCTCCATGTAATTCATCCAACAATTCATCAATCACAGGAATGGGAAATTTATATTTAATGGTGAGCTTATTGAGATCCCTATAATCCGAACACATTCGCCATGATCCATCCTTCTTGTGTACCAATATTATAGGAGCATATAAAGAACTTTGACTAGGTTGAATTATACTCGCCTCTAACATTTCTGCAATTGTACGTTCAATTTCGCTCTTTTGGACATAAGGATATCTATAAGGCCTAATGTTTGGAGGAACACTTCCTGGAATCAAATGAATAGCATGATCATGATCATGAATAGGTGTGAGTCTTTTGGGAGTTTTAAACACCTTGGAATGATTGTCCAAGACCTGTTGGAGATCTGCAGAAATAGATGATTTTGATGTTGGAACTTCTAGTGAGCATAATTGTGCAATTAAGCCTCGTTGTTCTTTCTTTAGAAGATTTTTCATGAAATTAGAGCTTATTATCTTTCCCAAATTCCCCACAATACCCCGTAATTTGACTTCCTTTCCTTCTAAAAAAAATTTCAAGAAAAGTTCTTGAAAATTAAAATCTACCATCCCCAAAGATTGTAACCATTTTACTCCTAGTACAACATTAACACCTCCCATAGGAATGGAAAGAATTGGACTAGTCAATACATATTCCCCCATGGTTAGCTTGATATTATGGCATTTTCTAGAAAAATTTATAGTTCCTCCATTTTCAACCATCACTTGAAATTCTGGTGCTCGGTATAGGAAACAATTTAATTCCTTGGCTACCTTACAATGAATAAAATTATGGGTGCTACTTGAATCAATCAACACTATTACCTTTTTCTTCTTGATATGTCCTTCTATATTGAGAGTTTGAGGAGTGGTAATTTCTGCCAATGCATTACATGATATGGTAGAATTCGTTTCTTCCTCTTCTAGGGCTGGTTCCTGGTGTATATCCTCTTCTTGTTCATTTTCTTCTTTCTCTTCACAATCTATGTAAAATAATATCTTCTCAGCACACTTATGACCTTTAGTGTATTTTCTATCACAACTATAGCAGAGACCTTTTGCTATTTTTTCTTCCAATTGTTGTGGTGTCAACCTTGTAGGTTGTGGAAATCTAGGTGTAGCAACATTTCCTTCTTTATAGAAGTGAGTGGTAGGCTTCCTTGTCACCATAATTTTACATTCAATTTTTCTTGCCAACCTGAATGCCTTCTCCAATGAATCAGGTTCCAAAATGAGAAATTCATGTTGGATGTATCCTTTAAAGTGTTTTATAAGAGATTTCATCCAGATTCTCTGGAATACTGTCATTCTTGAGATGGAATATTGAAGTCTTTAATGTATTCCTTATAAACATTTTCTGAAATTAATTAATTACAAATACAAAGTGTTTTTGTATCCTCATAATGTTGTATTTTCATAAAATTTATCATGACAATTTTTTTACGGGAGGAAAGCCATCGATACCATACAAATGTATTATTTTCTAAATGTAAAGTTGCAATGCGTACCTTTTGTGTGTTTTTCACATTATGGAGATCAAAATATTGCTCCATCTGTAGTATCCATGTTACAGGATCCTTTCCATCAAACTTCCTCATATCCATTTTTGGAATATGGTGGTTCTTTCCGCCAACATTAGAGTTTATGAAATCACGATTAACATTTATTTTGTTCTCATCATGAGTTTATTCTACTATATTTTCACCATTAGGAAACATTTCTTGTATCAACTTTGTCAAACCTTCCATGTCTGCTTTTAGATCATTCTTCATGTTTTCCATGTTGTCTTTCATGTCATCCATCTTAGCTTTCATGTCAAATTCCATGCCATCCATCTTAGCTTCCACGCCTTTCTTCAAAACTTCCATTTCATTTTTTGTTGCTCTTTGCGAGAGCGAAATTTGGTGCACTTTCTCTTTTAATTTTGATAGATCATGTTGCAATTCTTCATCTTCATGAGTCATAGTAGGTTTTAAAGAATTATTTTTATGGCATGTTTTAGAACCCAATAATTGATATCTATTCTACAATATACCCTTGGAATCAATTCAAATTGATTCTTCAAACAAGACTTATGTAATTCAGAAAATAATACACCTTTTTCTTGTTTATGAGCCCATATTGAAAATGATTATCTCTATGATTCCATAATTTCAATACGCATTCTCTAAATTATTTTTATCGCCATGAAAGTCCATTCATTTGATTTCAAGAAAAAGTTAGTCCTAATTCTACAATGACCTATATGATTGAAGCCAGATAGAAACTTGTACAACACAATGCTTTACCCTTCAGCTCTGAAATTGATAGCCAAGAAGCTACTGTCTGTGTACTTATGATCATTTTTCACGGCACTCCAATCCGATGCTTAGAGAGAGATTTATGAATATTTTCCCACGATCATTTATTTGAGATGAAATTCGGGATCTTGGAAAACCACTACCTTCCACAGATCATATCTCTGAAAATATTTCGAACCAAGATTTGAAATTTTTTGATGATTTTCCTTCGGATTTCAACTTCACACCCTAAAAATTTCAGATTCTGAACCTTCGTAGAAAAGAATTTATAGCAAAAATTCCATGATGACCTGTTTAGAGTAGTGAAACCCTAGAATCCAAAGCTCTAATACCAAATGTTGTGTAACCAACTCCAAAAATAGAAGAAAAGAGATATCAACGCCTTAGAAATAAGACACTTCGAGGGGGAAACCTCCAATACATTACATAAATGAACAATTCTTGGATGAAACAATTTACAAAACCTCCTTTCTATATATAGGAGTCCATGGGGCCATAATGTAATCCTATTGGGGCCACAATGTAATCCTAGCCGACCTAACAATAATAATTTAAGGGCACAATAATAACAATATGGGGGTTTCAAGGGTAAAATAATAAAAATAAGGGGGTTACACTAACAAAAATCAGGGACTATACTAGTAATATAGGGACCTAACATTCAGGGACCCCCTTGGATAGCTTTACCACCTTTGGATCTTTCTCTGTCCTAATATTCACATCCCTCATAGGCTCGTCAAGGGTCATTTTGTTGGGGTTGATTGGAATATATTTTTTATCAAATAGCCTCTCCAATGGCATGAAACCTTTGGGAATGACATTTCCCTTTAATTTCAAAACGCGATGTCCAGCCAATGTCTCCTCCCATTTAGTTTTTGGATCTTCACTGTGACCTTCATCAACTGAATCGATCACCAAATTTGAGAATTTTCTGACCATTTCCATTAAGCGCTTGACCTGTTCTTCATCCTCAAAGACTTTCCAGAGCTTTACGTTGTCCCAAATGGAGGGAAGATATCAAACTTCGACCTCATATTTGAGCAAGCGATTATGTGGTCTGAGATGTGGATGTTTAGTTTGGCGTTGGTTCTTGACTTGCCTTACTAGTAGCTCTGAGTCTTCGAAGACCTTAAGATTTTGTATGTTCATGTTTGGTGTTGTCTGTAGTCCTAGTATCAAGGCTTCATATTCGGGCATGTTGTTTGTGGCTTCAAACTCTAGTTTTAAGGAGAGAGGAACTAAACATCCTTTGGGTGAGATCAAGAGCACCCCGACTCCATTTCCTTCTCGTGAATAAGCCCCATCGAAATTTAGAGTCCAAAAATTTCCCTCGTCTTTATTCATGGGCTCATTCTGGTTTAGAGGACAGAACATAGTTTCTTGCAGGAAATTCTCATCCTCCTCAGACATGAGACAAGAAAAGTCACCCTCCTTACGATATACCGAGGATTTGGTCAAACCATCAACATTGGCGATCATTTTCACGAACTTGGATTCATGTTATAGTATTCTTTCCTCCTCACCGAACATTGGAATAGTCGCGTAAGTGAGGTCCAACTTAATTTACCCGCCAATCTTGGAGCCCAAGGATTTAGATAATAGAATTCTGAACCGGGCCAGGATATCAGTTACCACGATGTCCCTCACCACGCTCTTTGTTGGGATCTGGGCTATGTTCACTACCAGATCCTTTATCATACCTAAGCACTTCACCCTCTTGAAGTCAGAATAATACAGGTCCTTATAAGGTCTCATAATATGCAATCCTAATGGTTCCATGGCAGATAGTGGCAACAGATTATGTGAATCCCCCGAATCTAGTATGCAATTATGTAAGAGTAAGTCGTGTATAACTAAGGTCATGTAGAATGGGGGGTGGTTGATTCCTACTCCTCAACATGAGGTCCAAAAACCACCATGGGTATTTCTTCTTGGAGCTTGAGGCTTTCAGGCAGGGGATTCATGCCACGGGGTTGCATGATTTGAGACACCTAAGCTTTGTATGAAGGATTTTTTAGGAGTTCCATCAGGGGGACCAGGATATTGATATTTTCTAGCTCTTTTTGGAGATTAAAACATGTAGCAACCTTCTCTGTGATAGCTTCCTTGGATTGTTCTTTAGGAGGATCTGATATTTCTAAGGGTATAGGCAGGGATTTTTTGCATTTGGGAAGACCAAAGTATTTTTTTGTGGAGGAGGATATGATGGACTTAATAGATGATGAATCTCCTAGAGGCTTTTCCCCTTTACCATCAAGACTAGGAGGGGTTGGTTCTTTGGACATTAGCTCTTCATTTTTCTCTTGCACTCGGGTTCTCTTTCTAGAGGACCTAATATTTTACCTCTTATGGAGTTGAGCTTGCATGAAATCCAAAAATTGTCTGCAATATTTATCAATATCTTGGTCTTCCTGCTGGGATTTATTTTCTTCTTGCTCCGCTTGTAGGACAAGTTCACCCTCCTCATCATCAGAGTAAGTGAGGAATTTATTCTCCTTAATGTTTGGGATTTTCTCAGCCTGTCCCTCCAACTCTCCCTCCAAATATAGAGGTGGTTGAATGTGATCTTGTTGTTCCTTCCTTTCCCACTTCAATAACTATAGAGTGGGCTTCCGATGCTGGGGATTAAACCCATGATTAGGAACCATCTGGTTGGGATGAGGTGGGGGATTTTTTTGCTTCAATTCAAGCTTCACCAACTTATTTGAGAGGTTCTTGATTAGTTTATTCATTTCTTCAATCATGTATTCTTGTGAATCTCTCTCCCGATTCGAATTAGGAGTTTCCTCCCAGTTTTTTCTTCTAGCTTCATCTTCTGTCTTTCCTTTGAATTTACCAATAGAAGAAAAGTTAGTCTATAATTTCAATCCATCGGTCTAGATCTGATCTAGAGATGTGGATTTTCTTCCTCTTAATGTGAATCGAAACTCTGGCTCAAATGCTCCTGCAAAGACCACCTTGGCAGTTTCTTGAAGAGGGTTTATTTTAGCAGGTAGATTATTATAAATCTTATTGAACCTATTTATAAATTATGTTACATCTTCACTATGGGTCTTCTTTAGGGCATTGAAATCTGTGAGGATGTCACCATGGTCCCCCGTTTCTCCCCATTTTAGAGTGTAGGAGTTCTCCATCTCTTTCCAATATGTGACTGTGTTATTAGCCAAGGACTTGAACCAATTTTGGGCTTCTCCATCAAAGGATTGGACGAACAACTTCAATACCACATCCAAATGTTCCACATTCACATTCTTAGCAAAGGCGCAAAACGTTTTAATGTGTCTCTGCATGGAAGCAATATCTTCCCTAGTGAACCAGGGTAAGAGATTGTGGTAATCTTGGGAATGTCATTTAACACTTGAGGTAAAGCCAATTTAGTGTATTTGTTGAGGAGAAATCTAGGCACAGCCATGGGGGGTGGTAGTGGTAAGTTATGAAGATAAGTGGGCTTGGGTATAACCGGTATGTGATGAATAGAGGTTTGGATATTTGTTTGCAGAGATTTTTGGAGTACTGCGACCTCTTTCACATCTTCAGCCTCGGGAATAGGGTGTAAAGGAGGTCGAGATATGTCGGTTGATTTGGATTCATATTTTATGGCTTAAAAATTCTAAAGCAGAGGCTTCTAGGGTTACTCAAGTACAAGGGCTGTGGAGCCAGGGCCATAGATGTCAAATTTATAAGATGAGGACGATGAATCTTCTAGCGAGAATGAAGGTAAGTCAGCTTGGATGGGTTTCTTTTCTTTCCATATTTTCTTGAATATAATCTTTTCAGGATCATATACGGAAGGGGTTCTCATCTAGGAGGTGTCTGACCGAGTGTGAGGCTTTGTGTAAGCCAGGATCGCAACTGATTTGGTTTTTAATAATAGTGGAGTCGCCAAGGTGAGTGTTGTGAAATTCTCAACCCTTCATGTTCACCTGATTGAAGGGTGAAGATAATATCGTATCCAAGGGAAAATATTTTCTAATTCCTTCCCCAACAATGGTGCCAAAAAGATGTTGTCACTCCTAGAGACAGTCTTGAGTTGTAGGAGACCAATGCCTAGGAAATCTTGAGAGAAGGAGGTCACATAGGTTTTTCTTATGTTCTTTGAGGGGCCCTCTCGGATATAAGCTTCGTGGAATTTATTTGATCAATGTTTCTAGATAACAATGGGAGAAAAGAAATAACTGCTAACTCTGATTGTAAGAAGGGAATAACTCAGAATGGGCCTATGGTCGAAATGAAGCTCAATTTTCTGCAATAGGGCTGGATATGAAACTAGTGAACAGATCTTTGAGATAATGAGGGTGGACACTAAGATGAATAGGGACAGTAAGTCAGAGTGAAGCAGGCTTACTGAGACGTAAGAATCTACCCTCTAGGGACTTAAAGAGGAGAACGGTCAAGATAAGAATTATGAGATGGGAATCATGTGTCGAGCCTAATTAAGTTAGCCAAATGACCGTTATGTGAGTACTGTGTAAGGTAAATTCATTTATTAACCATTAGCGACCAGAATTCTGAACACATGACAACTTGAAAGAAAATATGGAAAAACTGAATAAGAATATTAACCCAATACACATAAGAGGCATACATCCTACTCAAAAGCCCAGTTGGAATCCATTTTGCAACAAGTCGTCATTATATTATATTCTCAAAACAAATCTTCTAGATATGCATTAAGAGATTATCCCAAATATTAAAAAATGTGTTATACAAAATATGAACTTAGAACTTCAAGAGAAATCATAACGTTTTCTTCTTCTCTGAGTTGGCTTTTTATAGCTTTTACAAATATTCTTTCTTGATTTTACATTTTCCTATCCAAACAAAAAATGATGCGATATAACTATGTCATATCAAAGGAATTATTCTTCCAACACTGATTACAATAGAAACATAAAATTTAAACAATAATTTGGGTGGAATCGATATTTCACTCGATTTTACAACACAACTAAAACTGAAACAAAAAATTAAAAAAAATGCCACATGGGCTTGATCATGATATCCTTAATGGTTACGATGAGGTGTGGCAGAGCCCCTTGAGTTGCATGGTTATACTGAAGACGTAGAGGAGCCAGGCCGATGAGGCGGTTGAGGTGGCAGTTGTTGCGAGGTGGAAGGAGCTGGAGGATTTTCATATTCATAGCACCTTTCCCAGATGACCTCTACGGGTAGAGCTTCTTTGTTGAAGAACTCGAACATAGATTGAAGCTGAGTAAGCTCAGATTAATCAAGGAGGTTTGTGAAGAATCTCTTGACCTAGGAAAGGAGAAATAATTCCTTGCGTAATTCTGCTACTAAGGTATCTTCCTTCAGCGGGATGTCTTCTCCAATATTAAATCTGCCTTGCACTTGATCTCAGACATTTTCTAGTCATAAGTGGTCAATGGAAGCAATGTCCCTAAATGTTGATCCCAACATGGGGGAAGGCCATCCTCCACTAACTTACGCCATTCCTGATCGAATCTCTCCACTCCATTTGTAATGATTGCTAAATATACCAATGGTTTTACCCATGCATCCTCTTTCTGGATCATCTTAGTAACCTCCATGATGGTCCTGAAATGGTCAACCACTCCACGCATGCTCAACTCTTTAGATAAGATTTCATTGATATACTTGATATATCTCCTTGTTTCTGTTACATTCTCACATCCTTCCTTACG
This sequence comes from Pinus albicaulis, assembly GCA_034641835.2. Lineage (NCBI taxonomy): Eukaryota > Viridiplantae > Streptophyta > Pinopsida > Pinales > Pinaceae > Pinus > Pinus albicaulis. The sequence goes on from CM076571.1 coordinate 394,214,501, forward strand.
GCTAGCCTCCTTCGATACCTTATAGTCTCAGATGGCATTCTTCTTGTCATTGTCTAGGACAATGAGCTCCCAATGCTCTTTCACCTCTATTATGATCTCTGTCCAGACTATTTTCCTAGCTTCTACTAATGACATATGCCCTTTAATATGTGCCTTCATGTCCTTGATATACTTCTCGTGTCCCTGGGCCTCCATAGGAAGGGTATCTACCTCCTTATGAAGGGAAGAGACTGTCTTTTGGTTCTTTGAGTAGGCAGCCTTGGACTTGACCAGGAGTCTCTGAGTGGTGCATGTCTCATCCTCTGACATCTCCAGGTCTGCTAGAGCCTTGGTTAAATTTTCTAGATCAGTTTGTGGGTCCTCCAATATAGGTACTAGACACATGTGATTATCCTGAGCTTGTTGTACCTCTAACAACTTCTCCCTTAATCCTGGATTCTCCTCATCCCTCTGAGCGAGAGCCTCTGTGAGGGCATATTTTTCCTTTTCCACTCTAGCTATTTCCTCTGTTTGAATATGTTCTAAAAGAGTGATATTCATTTTTTGTCATAACTCATGTACCTCCAACTCAGTTTTGCTTAGAAGGGCCTGTATGCTGAGTTGGGATTGACTCCCTTACCTCTTACAATATTTTTGCAGTCCTTCAACTGTGTAGCAAGAGCTTTAGCACTTCCACTTTCCCTTTTCTCAGTGATATTCATCTGAGCCAATCTCCTTTCTACTTTCTCCAGGGCAATGGTATGCTTTAATACTTTTGTTTGCAGCATGTACCCAATAGACTTGTGCAAATTTAACTTATCGTGCAAGGGGATGGAAGCCAAATTCATAATTATTTCCAAGGCTTTGTACTTGGATCTTGGGGGTAAGGGATGAGAGGATGAATGTTGGACATCAAATATAAGTTCATATTTCTCCACATATAGGGCTGAGGTGAGACTAATATGATTATTTTCTATGAACTGAGACAATTCTTCTCTCAGTTTCTCCCTTGCAGATTGATTCTTGGCCTCAATCTGCTCCCTTATTTCTTCTTTACCCAACTTGACAACTTATGAAATTTCTGAAGGTGATAAAGAAGAAGCGGAATCATAGGAGAGCTGAAAGCCTGTTCTGTCTTTGTCATGATCCATGAGAAGTAAGGCCTCGTCGTTAGGAATCTCAACTTCCTATTCCTCAGGGCCCTCAGTCCTCTATCTCTTGCTAAGGTGACCTTCCTCATCCTCATCCATGAATCCTTGGTAAGTATGGGAATTTTCCTGTTCCAGCACTTCTGTGTCACCGAGTACACTATCTCCTTTTCCTTCGTCAACTGGGAATTTGGCCTCCATCTCTGTATCCAAGGCCATGAATCACAGTTAGTTTTCCATTCAATAAGATGCCTAGGTTCATGCTCAAATGTTGTAGACTTAATATTCTTCTTCCTGCGTATGATAAATCCTTTAAGATCGTAGTACCAAGCATCTCCCGGTGGGAAATTCATCTTCTGCAACATTCCTTCCAAAAAGGAGAGTGCATGCCTTGAATTGGAAATGAAAGGGCCTACAACATTTGGGAGCCTGAAGATATATCCATTTTCCGTGGGCACGAAGTAGGCTTGGTTGGCACTTAGGACTTGGCGGATGAACTCAAGGGAAAAAATCCTCATGGACAAGAACATTGGGAAGTGGTAAGGAGCCACTTTGGAACCATAGACCCTAATCTCAGTGTGATGTTCAAACGAGTACCAATCATAGGTACAATCTGTTTCACTGAACTAGAGCCACTCCTTTTTCTCAGGGAAAATTCTGGGAGGGGAGATGTCATGTATGATTGCATAGGCCCTGGGCATGAAATCTATGACAAATTTCGCATACCCCTTCCCCTCTAAGGGTTGGAGAACTTCCATATTCCATTCGAAAATAGATTTGGGTTCAATGTTTCTCATGGAGAACCTGTTCAGGACTAAACCATCAAACTTGTACACATGTTTAAAGAGAAATAGGTAGAAAACTAGGGAGGAGTATCTAAAAGAGAAAAAGGATGACATATCTTGGAACTAGGCTTTGTTATCTAAGGCCAATAAGGTGGGGATATCTAGTTGTATCCCATGTTGCATCATGAGCTAAAGGAACCCTAAACCTGCTTTAGTCACCCTATTAGAATTTTATAACCCTAGAATTCCTGAGATGATTGCTAGAATAGGTTTTATGGTGTCATGGAATAGGGACAATGGAATAGCCTCTATGGGAAGGAGAGAGGATAGGTGTGAATCAGTAATGAGTTCGAGGAAACTTCTCTAATTCTCCAAGGGTGGGATTGAAAAGTGGTAGGAGAGACTGACATCAGTGAATTCGACACAGTCTTGGGAGGAGGGATAACCTAGGCCTTTTCTGATGAGCTGAGTAATCTCGAGAATCTTGATCCCCCAAGCGGAGAGGAAAATGTCCTTCCACTCTATGTAGGCATCGACGAGCCAGGAAATAAACTCTGGGAATGGATGGATTGTTGGGAAAATTTGGTAATAGAGCCCTGAATCAACGACTCTAAACAAATCTTTCCCTCATCGTTGAAATTCTAGGAGCTCAGCCTTAGCATGGGCCACATTGAAAGGGTAAATCTGGTCACAGAGCTAAGAGTGGGCATCCATGAGTGGTTCGAGGTCAGGAGGAGTCCTGACCTCGCAATATTACGGGATTTCAGGGGCAGAGCATTTCATTTTTTCCATATCAATTCGAACAAACAGTAAAAGGGAAATAATTAAATGGATACGACCAAATACATGAGGTAGTAGGGAAAGCAACGTGAGGGATAAATGCAGCCAATACTTGTGGTTTTTCCTTGATGCCTGATTAAGTGAAATGTTGGTAAGTGAATAGCAATTTAAACAGATGAGAGTAAAAATCAGGGTGGAAACAAGGCTTTTACTGGGTAATGGGGCGGGACAACAACTATAGGGCTAACGTCATGAGGACGTTGACAAAGAGGCACGTGGCACGTGGTGGTTAGCTGACAGCGGCCGGGTAGATGTGGGACCATGTGCTAGACATAGGAGTAGAGACCTTTGTACCTCGGACGAGCTTACCTTACCTTGTAACATACATGTGCCAACTATGTACTAGTGGGTCACTCCAGTTTTTGTCGGGTTGAGAACTGATATCTATCCCTCGTCTTCCACCCCCTGGAACTGCTCTGATTGGCCGTGAGGGGAGATGACGTCATCTCCTCCGGCGGGTCTGTCTTGGCACCACCTTCTCTCTTGAGTGTCATCAGAATCAGTTGTAGATGACCATCCTTGGTAGATGGCACCACCACTATCATGGGCTGCATCATGATCTAGGGAAGGCGATCGCTGTGGCACATTTGCACTATTAACCACTGAAAGAGATGCGTCACCTACCTTTAGCCTCCCACTTTTCCCTTTCCTATCCCTTCATTAGTTAGCTCTCCACGCTGCATTTCTCCTCATGGAATTCAAAATCCAACATACCTTATGAATGTGCCTTCAATTAGATTTCCATGTCACATAATTTCTGGGAAGATCATGCACCATTACACCAAGGGTGAATGCACTTTGGATACCATATCGGTGGCTGAAGAATGAAAAAAGTGGGAAGAGTTGAAATGGTGCATATATTTACTAAATGAATTCTTTCAAGCCTATGAGGATGTATACAAGCGGGAAACTTACTTCATCTATGGGTGTCTAGTCATCTCTCTTGCAATGATGAAGTCGTGCCATCCTAAAGAAACAATATTAGCCTAGATCTATGATGATGATCCCCTAGCACTCGTGTATACCCCATGGAAGACATTAGGGGACCATAGAAACAAAGAAATCAATGAATCATCCTTCACTAGATGGTATGCCAAAATGATCGTTGTCACATTGGTCATCCCCAAAATACCAAATTCACTCCTTGATGAATATTTGTAAGGCATATGTTTAGGTGTTCCCCATTTATTGTAAAAAACCTTGCCTTTCATCATCAACCATTTTTTCGAAATTTTGGCACCTTTACACTGCTAAACTGTGAGCGTCCTGAGCCATGTCTGAATGGCCGAACGCCCCTCGCACAGTGTTAAGCCTGAACGGCCCGACCTAGAGTTTCTGTTGAACGACAATGGACCATGTATTTTTTACTTTTTCCAAAGCACTCAAACCATGAAAACATTCCATTCCAAGCGCCGAATGCCCCTAATATGCTCAATTTCACTTCCAATCATTGAACTTGTGAAAAACAACTCCCAGACCTCTATTTTTCGACTTGCCTGTGACACTCCTGAATGGCCCATCGCCCAGGCCCTTGGGCCAACAACAACACCATTCTCAAAAATTCCCAAAACAGTTTTTCCCCACTACAATTACATATCTAATACATTCAAAATGTTTTGAAAATATTGGTATAGTCTCCTCAGAGAAACAGAGTTTGTAAATAGTCTTTCAAAATCAATGGAAAGAAGTCATTTGAAGTATTATTTTCAGGATGGCTCCATGTTATCATAACCACATAAAATAGGTTTTGTGAATGGGTTCAATTTTAGGTTGAATGAGTATTTAGAAAAACAATGTTTTCAACAAGTTCCTTTTGTTTCAAAAATTGGCAAATATATCTGGATTGAAACCACAGAGAAACAGTGAAATAAGGGAGGGTTGATGTGCCATTTTGAAAGTGCTCTTTTTGCCATAAAACAGCTAAGAATGCCCACAGTTGCTAGAAGAAAAAGCAGACTCTGATTGGAGGTCCTCTAATCTATTTGGAAGGTGTCTTAACAGTGTTTGCAAGGGGCAATTTGTTTGTTAAACTCATAGAAAAATAGTGGTTAGAAGATGAAGACCTTTGTAAATTGAATGTAGTCTTTAAAACATTGTTTCCAAATATGCCTTGATCATCTAAAAATAGAGAGAAAGAATGATTGCAAGATAGGGTTTTGTCAAAATTAAAGGAGGTATTTTATGCTATGAAATAGCAAAAGATTTTTGTAGTCTCCAAAATCAAAGAGGCAGATTTTGTAAAGGTCCTTCAAAACAGTCTGAAAAGATATCTTGACAGTGGTTTTAAAGCACCCATTCTTTACTAAATCAACAGTGAGAAACAATGATTAGAGGATGAGGCTTTGTCAAATTTGAAGGAGGTCTTTTGTGTTATGAAAAATTAAAGGTTTGCAGTCTCCAAAATCAGAGAGACAGTGATGAAATGGATGAATACTTTGTCAAATTAAAAGAGGTCTCTTTTATTATGAATAGTAAAAGACAGAAATAGTGAAAGAAAGGATGATTGATGTACCGATTTGAAAGTCTTATTTGTGCTATGAATTAGCCATTATTATACACAGTCTGAAGGAGAAAAGCAGACTTAGATTGAAGTGTCCCAAATCAGTTTAAAAAGATGTCTTAACAGTGTTTGAAAAGAGCAGTTTGTTTGCTAAATCAAAGATCAACACAGTGTTTGGGGTAGAGGTTGTATCAATTTGAAAGGAGTGTTGTTTAACTTTTAAAAACAATGATAGAAAAGGGGAAATATTTGAAGGGAAGGATTTTTGTGCCAAAACAAAAGGAGATTTCTCTTCAAAAAAAACCACAAACATATATTGTTAAAAACCTTTTGTTCAAACACAGTGATAAATAAGTAATTTTTTTTTCATTTCGAAAAATACTTGTTTTCTAGCGTCAAAGAGACATAGTGACTTGCAAGGAGTAAAAGGTGTGTTGGTTGAAGAATTTTTCCAATGATCATTTCAAAAGTTTGTCTTGATAAGTCAATTGAAAAGAGTCTTTTAAGAATTGATTTCAAAGAGCGCCATGATCATCTAAATCAAAGGGAAAAAAGTGATTGAGGATAAAAGGACATTCATCATTGTTTGCCAAAACTCCTAAAAACAAAACAGAGATTGAAGGAAGAAAGTTATTGTTTAGAGGCTTGTTGAAAGTTTATAAAGTGTTAGGTGGCAGTTAAATGGAAAGCATAGCTTGCTTTTTCAAGACATATCATGTTTATTAAAGAAGAATGTCAGTGTGTTATTTTAAGAGAGTTTTCTTTCTTTGAAAAATTGAAGATTCACATAGTCCCTAAGAAAACAAAACAGAGTATGTGTAAAGGGTATGTAATCAGTCTGAAGGAGTCTTTTGAAAACAATGATTAAGAGAAAGAGGTTTTTGATGCCAAAAACACAAGAAATTTGTCTCCAAAAAACCAGAAGCAGATCTTGGCAAAAGCCTTTTGGCTCAAACAGAATACTGAAGAAGTGACTTTGTTTTCATTCAACAAATACTTGTTTGCTAAACTCAAATAAAAAAAGTGATTTGCAAAGAGGAAAAGGTGTGTTGGTTTAAGATTTATTTCTAGTGATCACTTAATCAGTTTGTCTTGGTAAGTCAAAGCAGAGAAATCTAATAAAACTAGTGATGATAAAGAGCAAAGTGATGGACAGCAAAATAGTGAAGGGAAAACATATGACAGTCATGAAGAAAGCAGTAAAAAGGATAAAAAAGACAGCCCTCAAGCAAGCCATGATGAGGGCAAGAAAACACAAAACATAGAGCATGAAGGACGTTCTCCAAAGTATGTGCTAGCTGCCTCTCCTAGGCAAGGGGCCATGACTTCTTCACCAAATCTAAAATGCCAAACAACAAGGAAGAAAACCAAGAAAATTTCAAAATTTCCCAAAGAAGGCGCCCGGTGAGAAAAAGTGGAAAAGACACATCTAGACTTGGAATTTTTGCTTGAGATTCTAGGAATTTTTCTAAACACCCTTAAGGGGTTTTCTCACCAAAATTGAGCGAATTTCGACGTGATCTTGTTTTTTGTCATTTTTGGGCCTAATTGCATAAAATCATGGGCGCCACCATTTTTGTTTGGAGCATCCTCAGCTGTTGAGAGTGGTACCATTGGATGCATTAAATTTTTGGGCATCTACTCAAAAATTTTCAGAGCAATTGCAATTGTTTTGGTCCCCCAAAGATACAAAAAACACACTTTTTCAACACTCTGCCCACATATCAGCAAGGCCTAATTTTTGGGTTTTTTCACTCAGTTCAGTATTTGATAGAATTCTAGGCATCAGTTTTGGAAAATTTAAGTTTTTTCAGAAATTAGACATCCGGAACTTTCCAACAAGCCATCACGGGCCTCGTTTCGACATCGGGAAGGCCTCCCAAAGTTGCCGACAAGATAGGGGATTTTCTGTTGATATATTTCTTAAGTATTTTTGTGAAAAATGCACTTTTCTAAAGTGGCTTTTCCTAATGTGCGTTTAGCCTTTTTTGGCAATGGTTAGTTAGGAAAAGTCAATATAATTTCCTTTTTTAGCATTTTTAGGATATTTTTATAGATATTTTGTGCCTTGGGCTTTGCAAAGCCTCAAGAACAAAATCAGATATTTTTGATGGGCCAATGAGCTTGCTAGTTGCACTAGGAGGTTTTCCCTCATCTTGGCCTATATATTCCAAGAGAATTCATTGTAAATAAGGCTAAAATTGATGATATAGAGCAATATATGGTTATACAATCTTGGAAGAAATACTTGTCTCATGCATTGTGTTAGTGTCGGTATCTTCATCTCTCCGTCAGTGATCAAATTCTCTTGTTTCATTGCATGTTAGGTGTCTTGCTTAGTTAGCTGCATTACATTAGGAGCATGGATCATCTAACGGTAGTGGCTTGTTGTACATTTTCCCTCTTTTCCTTTACCTTCTGGCTCATTTCCTTTCATCAAGATCATCTGCAGTCACTTTTTGTCTTTAAATTTGCAAGAGTCATTTCTAGGGTTTCAGTTTCATTAGGTCTAGGGTTTCATCAAAAAGGTCTTCAAAATGTCCAATAACGGTCAGTAGGTGCATGAGGAGGTTGAATAAAGTTCCAGTACCAAATAAATTTCATGATCATATGCCTAGAAATGTATTTTTCCTCAAAACTTTGTTTTGAGAAAAATAGAGTATTTTATCTTTTTATGTGTAAATTTCATGAATTTCAGTTCTCTCATGTGTAAATAACCTCAATGGCAACCCTGGTCACTTTTCCAGGCTTCAACAACTCCATCCCCTGTAAGGAAAACAAAAAATCAAGTCATTCAGTTAATCAGAGGCATAAATAGAGTAAACAGCCCAAAAAACAGAGTTGATCAAAAGCTCTTGTATATAAACTCATTGATCCTCATTATAGAGCTCATTTGCATTCAAAAGAGAAAGATTGAACAAGAGAAAGTTGTGTTGGAGATAAGGAGAAATTTTGAATGAAAACTGGGCAAAGTTCAAGGGTGCTTCGCATTGGTTGAGAGGCATGGCGCATTGAGCCGGCCTCCACAATGATAAAAAATACACTTGCGCAGCGCATATAACCGGCGCGACGCGTTGGGTTTGTGGTGCAGCGCGTAGAGCTGCCGGTTATTTAAACCACTATTTCGTTCAAAACTATAATTTTCTCAGCTGCCTCCGGTCCAAATTAAGTCAAGCAATCCCTCCAATGCCATAAACGTGTATCTTATGATGTTTATGAGGATTTAATAAAAAAAATCTCAAACCCTACTTCCTTACTCAAGACATGATTGCCTAGGGTTTGTAAGTTGGTTTTTTGTGGCCATCAATCCCTCACCTTTTATTCCTTCACTATTTTTCTAGTTTCATCAAACCATTTCCCTATTCCCCATATTCCTAAATTCATCTACCCCTATCCCATATTCCCATCATCCCAAATCCTAGCTACAAAATTCCCAAACCCCAATTTCTATCCCAAAAGCCTAGAGACTGTCCCTAAAACCCTTCATTTCCCTAAGTTCCAATTGTAAATATTCCCAACATTCCCCTTACCCTCTCCCTTCATAATCCCTCACACATTTTCATACATTTGTTAGCGAAAGATCGAAGACACCTAAAACTCTTCATACTCATCTAAGACAACACAAACTTTGGCAAACATGGAGACAGATTCCTCTTATGATCAACATGAAGGAAACACAGTGACTCTACAACCAAATTTCATGCACCAAGGGGACCAAAAGCTGTTGGAGAAAGCCAACAATGAGAAAAATATGTTGAGGAATATGGCATACCACTACTTGGCGAGAAACAAGGTGTGCAAAGCAAGAATCAAGATCTTGAAGGCTAAGTTGAAGAAGGCCTCAAAGCATCGAAAAGGGCATGATAGACTTCAGATATTGGCCATGGCTTACTTGGCCCAGCATAGCACATAGTGGAGGACACTTAGCCCAAATTTCAAAAAATTTGGGACACTTTTTGCAAATTTTGAATTTTTGGCTTAAAAACAGACTTTTCAGCTCTATGCACCGCGCCACTTGGTGCGCGCTTTTGATAGGGGACTCTTTTTGATGAAAACTAAAATTTTTTGGATTTTTCATGGAAAAATATGCATTCATACCTATGTCCAAGAGATTTTGACAGGTTTTTGGCTTCTAGAAGGGTCAAAAACACCCCAAAAATGACCTTTCTGCCCCTTTTTTGACACACAGGAAGCAGTGTTGGGAGAACTCAATTTTGGAGGGGAAAATGGAGGCCAAATTCAAAAATTCCACTTGTGTTGGAAAATAGACAGGTATAAATTTCCAAAAAACCCACTTGGAGCAAATTGGGACACCAGGAAGGCCTCCAAAATCAGCTGTAAACTGGCACGACGCATAGGGAAAACTGGCGCGACGCATTGGAGGTTTTTGCTCATTTTTGACCCATAAACTCTGTTTTTCGCCTAGTTTTTGACATTTTGACTTTCTTACTTCTAAATGTCAAAATCATGATGTAATTTGATGGTTCTTGATGTAATTTTGTTAAATTTTTACTCATGGAGGTAGATTCATCCATCAAAAGGTGATTCGCAACTGAATGAATTAGTTTCCTATTTTATAGAGGCAAGCTATTCCACTACCTACTTTCTAGTTCTCAGTTTAGATTTTGTTGGAACAGCTCCTAAAATTGTGAGCTCACCCCTAGAGGTTGGGGATGAGTTATTTTTTTTCTATATCTTGTGGTTTTTCAGTCGTTAGCATGGTTTGACTCTTGGGAATGCTTTGAGCATCATTGTACATTCATCTCTACATTTTTGGCAAAGGAATAGACCAGGGTTTGCAGCACTCCATGGGATTCATGTGGAATTTTGTTTTGATGATGTGTTTCTCTCTATAAATGTAAGTCTACTGGTGTTTTATGTATACCATTTTCTCTCTTATTTATTCTTAAATTAAACAAACAAGGATAAAGGTAGAATTCATTAAAATTTGCAGTGATCTACCTAGTGTTTGTTTAATTTTCTATGTTTTCAGCTATTTGGAGAGGATCCTTGAAGGTTTCTTGACCTCTTCAACTCCTCACCTCTCTAAAATATTCATATATATCAAATTGGAAGTGTCAAATCAATTGCCTACCTTGCCCCATTCAGATCTCTGCAGAACTGAGCCTCATTCCCCATACCCAAATTTGCCTTTCCTCTTGAGTCAACAAAATATTCATTAAATTTCAAATCAAGACTATTTTTCATATATACCTAGCCTAAAATTAGTTTTCATTTAAGTCATCTCAAGCCTCATTGATAATTTTTTTCTGAGATTGAAAAGGAGAGAGCCCTCTCCCAATCTGGTAGGGATAGCTACCAGGTTAAGCATGGTTTGATGTTACCCTAGATTCTGCCTTTCTCAGCCTGAGGTAGATTTAGGCCATAACACATTGGATAGTTTCTTGAATGCTTTTGGATGATGAAAGAGGACTGTTTTTGGATTCCTTGACTTGGTAAAATGGTATAGTGTCCCTCTCTGTTATGTTTCTTAGTTTTCATTCATATTTCATGCTCTTGTTTGCTATAACACAGTAGAGAATAGATTTGAGACATTCCCTTGGAGGCACCTCAGATTTCTTATTTCTTTATAGCTTCTATGTTTTCTTCCTTCTTAGTCATATCAAATAATCCTTGATTACTCTTTTATCACTGAAGAAATTGTTTTCTTGTTTCATTTATGGTTTTATGCATGCTAAGTATGATTCAAGGTATGCCCTGCTTACTCATGCCTAGTCATAGCTCCACCTATGAAACCTTTCTTTGATTGTTTGATTGTCCTAGTTGAACCAAGGAGGTCTTGTGTTGATCTTGCCCTTTGCCTAAAACTCTGCAATCTTACTTCAAAGTGCCCGATAGCTTGAAATACTATGTCTAGGCATTTCCTCATAGTGGTTTGAGTTATTTGTTTGTCTTAAATGTCTTTCCCCAAAGTCTGATAGTAATTTCCTAAAGTTAGAGAGCCATATATCTCTATGTATTTCTTGAATGTTTATTTCTATGCATTTATCAGATTGTAGTTACATTCATCATGATTAATGGTTAGCCCTACCATGTTTATGTCAGCTATTGAACTATTTATGTTTGAAAGCCTTTGTTCTTCACAAATTTAGTGTCCATTTCACTTCATTTTACCCAAAGATCCATTTTACCTTGATCAAATCGGCCCTTCAACATACCTTGTATCACCATCTGAAGCTTTCTTGACCTTTTCGACCCCATAGCCCAGTTTATCTGATAATCTTTTTATCTATCTTAGTCTTTGATCAGTTACTCCCTCAAAAACCTAAAAGCAAAACTAAAAACCTACTTCATAACTAGCCTAAAATCAGGAACACAAGAAGCAAAACACATAGATATCCCTTACACAAATAGAGGGAGCCCTCTCTGAGTCTAGGAAGGCTAGGTACTTGGGCTCCAAATATTGGTTTGATGTTACCCTGTCACTTGGCTTTCCAATTAGCCAAATCATGGGACCCTAACACACCCCATTCATGTTACTTTACCATAAGTAGTCGACCTCATCAACAAAGAGCTCCACTCCATCTCTAGCACCAATATCATCGAAGAAATTCTACATTCCACCTCAATTAGTTCCCTAATATCTCACAACCCATCACCCTGAAGTCCACCCCCCACCTGCTCTATGAACATTCCAAACCTTCCTTAGACCAAAAACCTCCTCAATGTCGAGAATGAAATGGAGGTCGATTTTTTCATTTAAGTAAACAAAGACACTTCCTATGATACCCTCATTGTAAAAAATACAACTATAAATATGGTAGTCATGCCCCTTCTATCCTTGTTACTAGCATTAGGCCCGAAACCAACAAATCAAACCTAGTCCCCATGGCCAGGAAGTTATAACCATTCTAGATCAAACCTCTACCTATATCTATAATTTTCCACCACCATTTTTTGCAAATCTCCACACCTGCATCGACACTACAAAGGACCTACAGAAAGAAACCTCACCACAATGAAAATCTAAAAGTTTGGTCACTAGTGGATGACTTCGGCATGCTTGATTCCCTCTCCCTACTACCATGTCAACTAATGACCTTCAGAATTGATCATCCTCTCAATTATTTACCTTCATATAATTTTTTTCTCTCCAAACAAAATCATTACATAATACATTAGTAGTCAAACATGAGCAACAACAACATCGAATTATCTCCTTAGCAGTCAAGCATAGTCAAGTCTTGCAAAAAAAAAAAAGTGTTTCAACATCGGTTCGATGATATTAGTGCTAAGCTTTAAACACTTTGGCCTACTATCATTGATGTATTACATAATGTGCCTAAATATTTCTCATCCACCGCCTTCTTGGATTGCTACAACTGCATTAGAATCGCATCCTCCAACCATGATTTTTCGAACTGTGAGCTTAAAAACCTTATTTTAGTTGGCCATAAAGTACTACCTGATCTAGCCACTAAATATACCGATGAAATTGATAAAAAGGTTATTAATGTGGCTTCTCTTAAGGGCTCCCTTCACCATGCTATTGGGGAGGTGCAAGAAATATTCACACAAGTTCATGATTGGTCTGGGTTCCTTGTAGAAAGGAATCAACTAGTCTATTATTTGCGTCAATAAGCTCATAATTGTTTTAACCAAGACTTTATTATGCCTAACCTCAAGCAACAAAAGGAATTATTTTCCGAGAATGATTTACTAGAGAAACATATCAAACAAATTGAGGATGAAGCTCAAGCCACCAAGGCTCTGATCCATGACATCAAGCCCCTGAAATAGAGCCAATTTCAGAAGTTGCAACAACTCAACCCTAAAGCAGAAACCCAATGGAATGCCCTCATGACTACTTGACCCACCCAACTGACAACTAAACTTACCACACCATTTCTTGAGAAAGATGCTACTCCATTGGATTCTTGACTATTATAAATCGTTGAATACACCCAATTCAAGACTAGGGTCATCCAATTTGTCTCATCATTGGGTCCTTTGTTTGAGGGATGACTTGCAACACATGAAGGAAAAATATAGGAATAAACAACACAAGAAGGAGCCCCACAAAAACAATAAGAAGCAGTAGCATCAACAAAGCATTGACTCAGGTATGATTCAATTGATTGTGGTTAGGGCTTATGGGTTCCTTTTTTTTAAGGGATACAATTTTAAGAAATTTTGACCAAGTCACCTCTTCTATGTCTCAAAATGTGATTTCCTAGAATAGAGGTGGATGATAATTGTTTCAATAAATTTCCTTGATGATAGGTTCTAGTCCCTATCTTAGTCAAGTCTCGACATGCCTCAGGTGAGATATCGTCTTCCAAGTTAGGTGAAAATGGTGGCATTGCGCTAGACTACAACAGACCCTTTGTTTGTCCCTATTTTTTAACCTCGATCTCTATATCTTACAATATTCCTCCAACAATGTGTAATATTTCATTCATGCTCAACTTGTAGTTAACACATGTCCCTTAAAAAAATACTTTAAATGAAAAAAAATATTTTCTATAATAAAAACATAAATTATTATACGTATTTTTTTATTTTAAAGTACCATATGTTTACTAGCTTAGATCCATCTTAATTGTTTATCTACATCTTTATATATTTCCATATCAAGAGATTTGATCTCTTTCAAGGCTTGTTATATTCCTCATGAATACCATGTGTGATACGATGGGTTCTTGTAAATATGGAGCTAAAAAACCACATGTAACTTAACCAAGTTAAGTTCACCTTAACTATTCAACAAAAAAATAATAACATAGATTTTTTATTTTAACATAGGGTTATTTTAATTATATTTTGACTCAATTAAACAGTTTATATTAAATTACATTTATCATTTTATTTATTTTTATCCTTATATATTTTTACTAAGTCTAAATTTTTAAAGGAAACGACGTTGCAACATCTCTTGCATAATGGGTGGAGAGACCAACTCTCAGATCAATTAATAATTCAGTCTTAATGTCATTATGTTAAACCAATGAAATTTCAACCATACTTTAATAAATTAAATTGAACTAAGACTTCTATGAATACCAAATATTAATAAATATGTAATAAATATATATGGAAGTTTAAAAACAAAACAATCTCTATTTTGACAAATATTGAAAAATATCATAAACAAAATTTATAATTTGAAATCAATATGACTGAAAAAAATCATAAGTAAAATTTATTGAGTAGAAACACTCATTCTACAATCGATTATGATGGCCATGTGTAATTTTGTATGTGCTCAAATTTGAATTGGCATGTGTCCTTTAAGAAAATAGTTTAAATGCGAAAGCATTATCAACTATAATAAAAACATAGTTGATAATACATATTTGGCTAGTTTTAATTAAAAACATTTTAAAACATTAGTAATCACCTTCTCATTGTGCTAAATTATATTAATATTTTAAAAGACTAGAAATGATTTATTAAGCCTTAAAAAAAAACATTAAAAATGGATTAAATCTCTTAATGTGTAAATCTTTTTTCAAGTTTTATAGCTTTTCAAAAAATATTTACATACAAATTGATCCCACTCTTAGTAGATAAGTGATTAAAATACATCATTACTGATACTTTGAATTTAATTTGATTCCTCCGTGATTAAAATACATATATAATGGAAATTTGAATTTAATTTTATTTCTCAATCCTAAACTGTGGTGATTGGCTAAAGAGCACTACCATCGCTTAGAACCAGGTGACTGCCTATACTACATCGACATTAGTTAGAAAGTGTTGTAGGAGAACCTTAACAAGTGGCCCATACTCATCGATGATATTGATTTTAAGAAAATCTCCCAACACATGGAGCACCTCATATCTTATATGATCCCCTCTTCACTTATAAAGTGCCACTATAATATTTAAACCAAAGTGCACATGATATGCCCACGAATATTTGCAACCGGAAACAAGAAGTCAAACCAATCGGAAAATTATGTTTACTATATCTAGCTCCTCTTGCATGTGCGACTTGGATTCCCTAAAAAACTCGTCTTCCCCTTCACAAGATGTAACAATGAATATCAAAGTAATTAACCAGAGCCTTGAGTGATAAAAACTAGAAAGAGAAGAGATGAATTGAATAACAAGTAGCTCGCAGGTGAGTAATGCACATGGAGACTGCAAGAACTGGATCGTACACTCTACATTCAATCTATCAAGGATACATCGATAAATAAATCTCAAAAGAAAACGGGGTTGGGAAAAAACTCCTACAACCTAGGAACTAATCCTAAGTTAAGGATTTGGATTACAACCATGTAACTATTTCTCCATTAATACAATATAATATTAATTATTTTCATCTCTCCCCCTTAATGGAGAAAGGATTATCTCATAGTCCTAACATCCCTCTAAATAATTCAAACTTAAATTTCCTAAGAGGCTTAGTAAACATATCGGCCACATTGTAACATGTTTTACAATATTCAACAAAGATTTCTTTTGACTGGACTTTTTCTCTAACAAAGTGAAACGAAGTATCGATGTGTTTCCTATTCTTATGAAAAACTGGATTGTTTGGTAGCTTATGGAAATCTAATTGTCACATTTGATGAAATTTTAATGTTTCTTCGCTTCTCCTGCATCATGGAGAAGTCTTCTCAACCAGCTAGCTTCATATGTTGTTGTGCATAATTCTTGGTACTCAGCTTCAGCGTAAGATAAAGACATAGTTCTCTGCTTTGTACCGCTCCAAATTATGACCCTAGATCCAACACTAAATTCATAAGCTATGATAGATCGACAATTATCCATGTTACCTACCCAATCAGAGTCGGAAAAACCACTAAAGTAACATCACATTTACCAATGTATAAAACACCATATTTACTATTGCCATGAAGATACCTCAACACACCTTTTGCTGCCACCCAATGAATTTCAAGATGCTTAGACACAAACTGGCTCAAAAAACTAATAGAGTATGCTAATTCTGGTTTAGTTGTAGTTAGATATATCAAAATACCAACTAGATGCCTATAGAAAGTGGAATCCAAATCCTTAGAGTCATCGTCACTGCACATTTTCAGATTCTCTTGCAACGATGTTGATGCTGTCTTACACTACTCCATTCTGAACTTTTTTAGCAGCCCTCTGACATACCTCCCTTTAGTAAGGAAATTCTACCTAGAGTCTCTCCATACTTCCATACCTAGACAATAATGTAAACTTCTGAGGTATTTCATTTTAAAAACCTGTGACATCTCCAATTTGATATATTTGATTAATGAATCTGAATTACCTATTATAATCATGTCATCCACATACAAGGAAATAAAAATAATTTTCCTTTGTTCATCATACATGGTATATAGATTTGGATCACTCATACTCCTATGAAAGCCATTATGTAATAAAACTGAATCAATCTTCTCGTATTAATACCTAGGTGCTTGTTTTAAACCATAAAGTGCCTTTTTCAATCCACACACTAAATGTTCTTGCCCTTTATTAACAAACCCTTTAGGTTGCACTAAATCAGCCTCTTCCTTTAAATTTCCATTAGGAATGTATACTTAACATCTAACTGGTGTAGCTTCCCCTCATATGTTGTAGCTAAAGAAATTAACATTCTAATAGTATTCAGTTTGGCTATGGGAGAAAAGGTTTATTCATAGTCAACTCCCTCTTTCTATTAATAACCCTTTGCTACTATTCTAGATTTAAACTTTTCTATACTCCCATCTACATTAAATTTAGGTTTGTAAAGCCACTTGCAATCTATGGGTATTTTTGCTTTAGGAAATTCAACTAGTTGCCAAGTATTGTTTCTAATAACATATTCAAATTCTTCATTCATTGCAGCCCTCCACTCATGAGATTGACTATCTTATTTATAATATGTGGGCTCTATAACATTTAAAATGTTTGAAAATAAAGCATAGTCTTTCAATCTGGCAGGTAGTTAAGTCTTCCTACTTGATATTCTCAGTAAAGGACTCACATCAAATATGTCTGCTCCAGACCTTTGCGGGCTCGACATACTTACTACATCTCCTCCCTCTTCTTATTTTTGTTTTTGTTGTTGTTGATGATTGTCCTCACTGCTTTCTTCAATCAACAATGGAATGTGCCATTCTTCAAGAATTTTTTCCTTATTTCCTTCCTCAACTTGCTCGTGAAATATGACATCTTGAATTGAGAAGACTTTATGAGTCAAAGGATTAAACAACTTATAAGCTTTAAACTCAGTGCAATATCCTACAAATATGTGTTTCCTGGCCTTAGGATCTAACTTCTTCCTATGTTCCTTTTGTATATGGGAAAACTCTTTTGACCCAAAAACTCTTAAATAATTCACTACTGGTTTATACCCATAAAGTGCTTCAAAAGGAGTTTTAAAATTAAGGCATTTAGTTGGACTCCTACTTTTTAAGTAAATTCTAGTGTTGCTTCCTTCAACCCAAAAGCCATTGGATACAACTTTACCTTGTAGAATACTTCATTTGCACTCTACCGGGGTTCTATTCTTTTTTTCTACAACTCCATTTTTCTGTGGAGTGTGGGGCACTATGAACTGTTGAATAATCCCATGATATCTGTAAAATTTCATGAACTCTCCAAACTTGTATTCTCCCCCTTATCTAAGTGGAGAATCTTTCTGAATTACCTTTTCTGATTCTCTATAATATTCTTAAATTCTTTAAAGAATTGAAATGTCTCTCTCTTCTTGCTGATAAAGTATATCCAAGAGAATCTAGTTCAATCATCAGTAAAAAGTAAAAAATAATATGCAACACCTAGCGACCTAGTCTGCATAGGTCTACATACGTCTGTATGCACAAGTTCCAGAATATATTTTTTCTTCCTATCAACATTTAAAGGAAAAAATTCCCTATGCATTTTCCCTAATGCACATCCATCACAATCTAAATGAACATTATGAAAATAAAGAATTCCATCAACCATACCTTTCCTTTGAAGCAACATGAGATCTTGTAGGTTAAGATGATTTAATCTCTTATGCTAAAGATTATCGGCTCTCAATCCTATTTGAACCACAACTTGGTGTGGCTTTCTCTTGACATTCAATCTATACAAGCTTCCCACATGCACTAGTGATGCAACTGGTTCCTTCTTGCTATCGTTTATGACACAATATGTTTTGAAGAATTCAACTTGCAGGTCCTTATCTGTTATCATTGAGACACTGAATAATTTCTTCTTGATCTTAGGAACATACATTACATTTTAATATGTCTCATATCACCGCCAAGAAACATTACCAGAATACCACCATAGCCCTTAGTCTCATAACCTCTGTCACACCTAGATAAATTTTAGCTTCACAAGTAGTTTCTTCAAAAAAATCAAACCAACCTCTATTACTTGTCATATGTGAAGAGTCCCCTGAATCAACATACCATATTTTTCCCTCATCCTTCTCAGAAGCTGAAAGAGTACAATTAGCTACAAACAATGGATAGTCAAGACTATGACCTTCATTGGAAAAGTTTCATGTGTGCTTTCGTGGTTTATTTCTTACCTCATCTGTCTGTCTCTTAAAAAAAAAATTAGCTTGATGACTGATTTTACCACATTATAAAATTTAATGTCAGAAACGTTACTAATGTAACTTGTAGACATACCTGTAAATGGTCTCTTCTAAAATATGCCACCACCTTTTTTTTGATGTGGTTGTCTCCCTTTGTATGGCTTCCTTTTCACCATTAGAGCAAGATTTACACTCTCTAGTATCAAATTATGTTGTCAATCTTCTTCCTGTAACATTATTCCTGTGAGCTCTTCAAATGTGAGGGCTTTATCCCGTGTAGACAAGCCTGTGATGAACATCTTGTATTCATTCGTCATCTCTTTCAAAGTAATTCTGACAAGATCGGAACAAGATACCTTCTCCTTGATTTCACCCAATTTTTCCGCCAGGTCCTTGACCCTTGCAATGAATCCAACAACTCATTCATTCTCCTTTATCCCCATGGAAAACAACTTGCCTTTAAGTGACAATATGCAATTGGTGTTCTGTGTTTGTTTTGGATTCTTGAGTGTCATCCACATCTCATTGAACGATTTAACTTCTCTGATATGTGGGATAATATTTTCTTTAACATACATCTTCAATAAAACTTTCTCCTTATTCTCCCCTTTATCCCAATCTTGTATGAGTGAAGCCCCACTTGTTGCATTCTTCGGCTTCTGCTCATCACCACTAACGATCGACCATGTGCTCACTCCGTCAGGCAACATATGTAGCTTGAATTTATAATTGGTATAAATTGTCTCATAGAGTTTGCTAGTCTCATTGAGATAAGTTTCTGTAATTTTTTTCATTTTGGACTGATCAGATTCCAAATCCTCTAATATTTAGTCGATTCTAACCAAGTGATAAATTACAAGCTACACTAAAAAAAACTCAATACATGACATAAATTTATCACAAATCTACCATCGATCTGGCATGATCTCTGTGTCTGCAACTCAGATCCGACACCGATCTAAAAAAATTGTTGTGTCTGCTACTAAGATCCACCACCAATCATGAAAAATTTCATGAGAATAACCATAGAAGAGGTCAAAACTCCTATCATCTAATAATTTGGTCAATCATAACTAATTCTCTAATGGCTAATTTCTCTCCTCTATCATAAATATAATTTCTTTAAGCACTCCTGTCATTTTTAAAGCTTCTTATCCCCTGAATATGGGTGAAGTGTTCACACCAAACATAATACAGAGGACTTAGAAGTTCTAGACAACAAAATATCATTTAATTTTTAATATAAATATTAATGATAATAAATTATTCAAAAATACAATTAAATAAGGAAGTATACATTGTCTATAAAAAGGCTAGAATTGATTTATTAAGCATTAAAAAAATATTAAATCCCTTGATGTGTAAATCTTTATTTAAATTTTGCATCGTATAAAAAGAGATTTAAATACAATCTAATTCCTCTTGAATATTAATAGATCTGTGATTAAAATATATCATTACTAATAATATGAATTTAATTTTATTCCTTCATGTTAAACACCATGTTAAAGCACACACATGGTGTATGAGGAAGATGAACACACACACACAAGAGACTCAACACACAATGAAGGATAAGCTTTAGGCTCTCTTATTTTCCATTATACAAAGATGTACATTTATAGTACAATGGTGTGACTCTTGGTTTCATATTCCAAGGTCACTTGGACTGCATTGTGACTTTTCACATTCCACACCTACCCATGTAGGATTAGGTGTTCCAACATCCCCCCTTAATCTGAAGGGGTATGTGTGAGTCCAAGAAAAGATTTGTAATAAAAATCTGAAAAGTATGTATGGCATCACTTGGGCTGAATCAACTCTCTGAAATGTTGGAAAAAATAGATGGTTTAAGCATGACCACCAACACTGGAACGCAAAACTTGTTTCAGTTCTCGGAACTCTTCCAAAACTGGAAAGAAGCTGAAAGCTTCTGCTAGAGGAATTTTCCCTCATAAAAAAGGGAGACCTTCAACCTAAAATAAGGGAGGTCTGCTACCAGTGATGGTTTTAGGATTACCAAAAACTCTGGAATGCTTTGAAGCATTTCCTGGAACTCAACCAAAGCTGGCAAGAAGCTGAAGGCTGCTAAGCTGAAGGCTTCTACTAGAGGAAGTGTTCCTCATATATGAAAGGGAGACCTTTGACCTAAAAGAAGGGAGGTCTACTACCTGTGATGGTTTTAGGTTATCCACCAACCAAAGATGATGGTTTAAGGTTATCCACCAACCAAAGGCATGCTCATGGGCATCCGTGTCTCTGGCTACATCTCTGAATCTGGAATGACAAATTGTGGCTCAGGCTTACTTGAACTACTGGCTACAACTCTGAACATGGAATGAGAGATTGTGGCTCAGGCTCGCTTGATCTGTCGTCGAAGCTTGTACATGACCACCATTTTCCCTCCTGTCAGGGACAAGGTGAGATGATGGCGAAAACTCAATTGCAAGTTTACTCAATATTCTTGAACATGTTTTGACATGCAACTTAAACATCTTCTTGGCTGCTGATGCCCATTGCCAAGAAGCGATCCATCCAAGATGAATCTTGGTTCTTGCAGGAGGCTTGTTTTTGAAGAATATTTCTGAAGAATGGGTGTGCCGACCATAGTGCTTGCATGGATGAAGATCAAAACAATGATCTTTCATATGGCCAACTCGATCACAATGCTGGCATTTTACAATCTGATGTTGTTGTTGTGGAGCAGGATCTGGAATAGCTGCAGGTGAACTGTCATACAGGAATCTGGCACTCTGAAATAAGATGGGCTTGGTGTAGTTTAGAATATGAAAGGTCACATCCTTGTCATATCGAAGATCAGTTCGGTGCTTGTTGTGGAAATTCTCTTCCCAAGGTATGATGATGGGCTTGAGAAGTGCAGGTTGAACTGCTGCATCTACATGTACATTTTATCTAGTACAAGGAACTGAATGGGAATTAACTGCAACTTTATCTTCTTTCTTCTGATGAGAGTCCTTCACAATCTTCTGAACAGAAACAGGTTCATAATGGTGACTCTTTTGCTGAAGTTCGTCTTGCTGAAGCCGAGTTTCCAACTGCAAAAACTCAATCTTTTCTTGTGCATCTTGTAAACAAATCTGAATATTACAAAGAGCATTCTTGCTCATTCTTATCACATCATCAACATTGGAATGAATGAGGTTATTAAACAAATCTAATGCCTCATTTATTTTAGTCATTTCAACAACTTAGGCTCAAAAAATGAAAGGGTCTCAGCTTCAACCGAAAATGCACCCATTTACAATGTGATTCAACTTCTTTCAAACAATTACAAATGACTACAAGGAATTCTCAAAGCACAAAATCTGCTCCTAAAATGATGGAGGGCAATCAACAATCCAACAACTCAAATTCACTGATTGCAACTATGAATGAAGAGGCAAATCAATGTCAGTTCAATACAATATTTCTGCAAAAATATGCAGCTGAAAACACTATGCAAAAACACTTTAAGGCAGCTAAATTTTCCTTCAAAGCGATGTTTTGCAATGATGGAAAACTTGTCTTCAAATGTCAATTTCTTCAAAAGTTCACCCTTATGTCAATGCCACAAATCACACAATGTCAAATCTGCAATTTTCTCTATGTAGAGTCCATCTGCTCACATGTCATTTTCTCTTCACTTCTGCTGTTCATATTCTTTCTTACCTCTCTCTCTTTTTCCTCTCTCTGCTATTTTTTTTATTTTATTTTTTAATTAATTAGAAATTAATTAAAAAATATTAATTAAAATGGGAAATGATTAAAAGGGAAAGGAATGGGAATTTTAAAAAGAGTGGGGAGATTAAAAACTAAGGGAAATGGATTATATAAAAATGGGAATAAAAATGAGATTATATATAAATGGGAATGGATTTAAAAAAGGGAAGGGAATTAAGAAATTTTTTTTTTAATTAAAAATTAATTAAATTTTTTTGAATAATTAAAAATGGGAAAAATTTAAAAGGGGGGCGAAAATTTATTGGGAGGGGACGAGGGGTATTATATTTATATGGGAGGGAGAATTAAAAAGGGAGGTAAATTAATTAATAAATTAAATGTTAAAAAAATCGAAATTTAAAAAATTAAAGAGGGGTAAATGTAAAATAGGGAGGGAATTATAAAAATTAAGAGAAATGCATTGAGGGGAGATGAAGTGAGGGGAGGGAGGGCGGATTATGAGTGTGCAGAGGAGGCGCTCTAAGGGAAATGGGAGTGCGGCGTAAGTGTGGATAGGGAGAGAGAGCATTGGATTTCGAGGGTTGAAAGGGAGAAAGGAAGCGTTGAGCATTGGGATGAGTTGGAAAGGGGGCGAGGGAGCGTGGTGAGGGGAAGGGTGTGAGAAGCGTTGCAGTGGGAAGGGTGCATAGGAGAGGATGTAAATGCGGGGTATGGTAAGAGATCGGTTGTAGGGAGAGCGAATAGGATAGGGGGGATGCCGTGGGGAGAAGGGGTTAGCGCAGGGAGTGATGAGAGGGGGCCGGGTTGAGAGAGCCAGCGTGAGGTGAGGCGTAAATAAATGTAGGGTGAGTGCGCGTGTAAGGTTTGCATAGGATAGTAGAGCGAGTAGGTGTGAGTTGAAGGCCGTGGAGCATTGCAAAGTTTAGGGAGAGCCGTATGGCATGTGGGGAGATTGTTGCATGGGCTGTGCGTTGGGTTTGGGGAGAGGGCCGAAAGGCCAATGGTTTTTATTTATTTTTTATTTATTTTTAGTTTTAAAACAACAGAGTAGTAATATACATCAGAGGAGTAATATACAAAAAATGCAAAACGGAGAATTTGCAGAATCAGAAATTTTCTTTCAGTAGCAGAAAATGTACTTTTTCCAGCAGTAGAGAATTGCATAATTTTCACGAAATTTTCAGCAGAAAACCCAGAAATCTCCAGAAACTTATTTTAAACACTTTTCCAGCAGCTTCAAAATGGTGCAGAATTTAAAAGTCAGAAATTGCAAGAAAAATAAGCAGTGATAAAACCTTCAGATGCAAAATGCTGCTTTTCTCCAAACCAATTTCTGAGTGCTGGGATTTTGAATGCTGCTCCTCTTCAAAACACTTCTGAATGGCGAAAAAAACACTACTGCAGAAACTCTGAGTGCTGCAAAAATGTCAAGAATTTTTTCAGATATGCACAGGCCATAAACACAAATGGCTCACTCAATTTGGAGCAGGGCCAGCAATCACCCGCTCTGATACCATTTTAAACACCATGTTAAAGCACGCACATGGTGTACGAGGAAGATGAACACACACACACAAGAGACTCAACAGACAATGAAGGATAAGTTTGAGGCTCTCTTATTTTCCATTATACAAAGATGTACATTTATAGTACAATGGTGTGACTCTTGGTTTCATATTCCAAGGTCACTTGGACTCCATTGTGACTTTTCACATTCCACACCTACCCATGTAGGATTAGGTGTTCCAACACTTCATGATTAAAATATATCTATACTCGTAATTTGAATTTAATTTGATTCCTCAAAACTAAACTGTGGTGATCGGCTAAAGGGTGTTGCCATCACTTAGAACCATGGTGGCAACCTAAAAAATGTCGACATTAGTTAGAAAGTGTTGCAGGAGAACCTTAACAAGTGATCCGTACTCATTCACACTATCTATTTTAAGAAAATCTCCCAACACTTGTAGCACCTCATCTCTTCTGCGATCCCCTCCTCCCTTATAAATCACCACTACAATATTTAAACCAAACTACACATGAGATGCCTATAGATATTTCCTACCAGCGATGACAAGTCCCACTAGTCACCCAATGTTGAGTAGGCAAATCCCCTCTGTAGACAACGTTGATCCCTCTGTTGGAAATATTGTCATTGATGGCAAAGGAGGCAACAAAGACAGAGACAGACAAAGAGAGCAGCATAGCAGCAAGATGTAGAGAGGGTCGAGCAGCAGAGACAGGGTCATTTAAAGAAGAGGCATCAAAAGGAGAATGAAGGAGTCAAGGAGCAGATGGAACAAATAAAGCAAAGGAGACAGGCGGAAGAGAATGTCGAAATGTAACAGTCAAACAGTCGAATGGAAGCAACGACACAGACAGAGAAAGAAGCACAGCTAAGGCAGAGGCAGAGTCGTGAACATAGAGGCAGAACCATTATCACAGCAGTAGAGGCAGAGGTCCAGCAGCAGAAGCAGCTAAGGCAGAGGCAGAGGCAGCGCATATAGAGGCAGAGCGTTACATATAACATAAACACAAATTCCTGGAATCGCTACCCATGCTGGAGTATATATGCAACGCATTACATATATGTGCAGCGCATCATATAAGCAAAGGTCATATATATAAGTGGAGCGCTCTATAAACAAATAACCAAAGTACCATAAGGTGGGACCCTTCCTAATCGCATCGGAGCATCGCAGTATGGGCATATTGCAATATCGCAACATCGCAACATCGCGCCATCGCACCATCACAACATCACGCCATCGCACCATCGCAACATCGCAACATCACAACATCGTGCCAACGCAACATCGCAACATCACGCCATTGCACCATCGCACCATCGCAACATCGCGAAATCGCAATATCGCACCATCGCAACATCGCACATCGCAAATTTTACATTGCGCATTTTTTTTTGTTTGATCTGCTGATCGCTGTTGCGACATGTTGTCCACCATCGGATGTGGGGTCTGATCCTTTCATATATTAGAGGATGTGATCCGATTTATTGGATTGTAATATAAGACCAAAGGCTTAAGGTGGAGGGCAATTGTTAACATAAAGTTGTTGCGATCATATTAAAAAGTGCCGTGTGGTCCGCGGGTTATATATATATGCATCGGCTTAATGGGAGGGCGATTATTAATATAAAACCATTGTGATGAACGTATGTTCCGCTTGCGGTACTCGCCACTTCAACAAGACACTCGTGGCATGAAAAGGGTTGGAATTGCCCTGATTTAAAAGTCAGCAATTACATTTTATTTATTTAAAAGGCTCAGTTACACGTATGCAGCAATTACACCCCCACAGAGGACAGAAAAGAAAACAGAGCTGAAAGGAGATAAAACATAGTCACAGAAAAGACAAAGACAGCCAGAGAAAAAACAAATGCGTAGCGATTCAAAAGACTAAAGGAGTTGAGCTGGAGTTCACATTGTAATTAGAATGAAAATAGTTTAATTGTTTTTATTGTTTGTGATGCAAAGGCAAGTATCCTAGGGAAAAGACAAAATCCCACTGTAGCTTGGAAATTTGTACATATTGTAGTAATTCTAAAAAGGAGTTGGAAAAAGGAATAAGAAGACAGAAGCCAAAGAGTCATGACTGTTCACTTCGGATTCCTTGTGAAATACAAACAGTCATGTGAGAATTTCTATATATAATATCAATTTTGATAAGCTCAGTGTGAGTAAGAGAGAGAGAGAGGGAGAAAAAAAAAATAGAGAATGCAGAATATAGAAGAATAAAGCAGAAAAGATTAAGAGAAGAAGAGCAGATACAGAACAGAGCTGATATCTGAGGTAAATCAGCAAACATTCAGTTTGATAAATTGAGGAAGTTGGAGCTTCCCTATCAAGTTGCAGCTTGATAGCTGTCAGTTGTAGCTGACTGAGGATGGAGGCTCCTGTAGGTTGGTGCCTGCAGAAAATTGAAGGGAGTTGGTGCTTCCTTGCAAGTTGTAGCTTGCATAATTGAGGATAGAGCCTCCTGTAGGTTGGTCCCTGCATAAAACAGTGGTGAGAGGGAGTTGGAGCTTGCCTTTGCATCACAACAATAATAAGATGTGGTTTTCTCCCTTTTTGGGTTTCCACTTACATCTGTTGTCTCTATGTGTGTTTCTTATGTGTTGATGTGATTCTTTCAATCTACTTAATTGTTTGCTGCTCTCAACATAATTATGGTTTCACATTAATTTAATACTGGCTGTAACATTTTAAGACTGTTCACATATTAAGCTGTAAATAAGTTTGGTGAAAATTTAGAATTGTTAAATATGTATTAAACTGATTCACACCCCCCTCTCAGTTTAATTAAATGTCCAACAATTGGTATCAAAGCAGGTTTCCTTTGTACAAGTCTAACAACTGAAAGGAGATCCTAGGTTCCCAATATGGCTAGTAAAGAAGGATGCTCAACCAATAAAGCCCCTTTCTTCATTGGTGAAAATTATGCTTTCTGGAAAATTAGAATGAGGACATACATAATGTCTCTAGGAATAGAAGTCTGGGCTGCTGTGGAATTAGGATATGCCCCGAAGGAAACTGACACAGAAAAGGACTCAAAACAATATTTTGTGGCTAATGCAAAAGCCATGAATGCCATCCTGAATGGATTATGTGAAGCAGAGTTTATTAAAGTAATGCACAAAGACACTGCCAAAAAAATATGGGATACTCTTGAAAACATACATGAGGGAGACCAGAAAGTAAAGACTGCCAAACTTCAAGTCTATAGAGCCCAGTTTGAAAACTTAAAAATGAATGATGATGAAGACATTGCTAGTTTCTTCCTAAAAGCTGCAGAAATTATTATCAATATGAAAGCTCTTGGAGAAAAAATGCCAGAGAGTATAATTGTGCATAAGATTCTAAGATCTCTTCCATCCAGATTTAATCCCAAGGTGTCTGCAATAGAAGAAACAGCTGATTGGGAGACCTTGACCATGAACCAGTTTCTTGGAAATCTAACAGCCTATGAAATGAGGCTCCCACAGAAAAAGCCAAGTACAAGGGAAGCAACCTTTAAAACAGAAAAGAAGAAATAAGAAGAGGGAGACATATGCTCTTGCTCAGATGAAGTAGAGGCAAATTTTGTCAAGAAATTGGATAGAGGCTCAGGTAAATACAAAGGTAAACTCCCCTTCAAATGCTTTAAATGTGGAAGAGTGGGACACTATGCTGCTAAGTGTCCTCACAAGAAAGTAAGAAATCAAGCTCAAGAATTAGAGAAATACACATCAAAGAACTGGCAGAAAGGAAAGAAATTCAGCAGAAAATCCTTCTATGCTCTGCAAGACAGCAATGCATCCGAAGACTCAGATGAATCCTGAGGAGAAGATGGAACCTCTGAATTTTTACTGATGGCCATAGAAGATCTTGAAGGACTATTGCTAGAAGAAGAAGAAGAAGGGGAAGTCGACCTTGAGGGGGAGCTAAGAAGTGCACTGGAGGAGATTTACAGACTCAAATTAAAATGCAGAAAACAAAAAGAGATTCTCCTCAAATGTGTGAAAGAAGAAAAAAATTCAGAAGTCCTCATGCAGCTGAAGGTAAAGCTTGAAGAAGCCAAGAAGATAGAAGATATGTTACTTCAGCAAATCAAAGATAAAACTCAAGAACAAGAGAAACTGGAAGAAGAAATTGTATGTCTGAGGAAGCAGTTAGAAAGTGCTCAATAGAAAGTGTCTATATACCCTTCTCAAATGACAAGCTCTGGTAAGTTGAATAAAATATTGGATGCTCAAAGATCTCCTCTAATAAAAACTGGGATAGGCTATGAAGGATAATCAAGTAAAGGCAAAGAAAAGGAACACAAAAATATAATTTTTGTGAAAGAAAAGAAGGCTGATGAAGCAGCTCAAATAATTCCTACAAAAGAAGAAATCTGCAATAAGGAAGACAGAGATCAGAAGAAACCTCTAGGAGCAAAGAATGTAATAAATACTAAGACCCCTGAATATGTAAAATTTGGAAACCATCAAAGGAGATTCTTCCCTCCAATGAAGAATGCCACATGTTATGTCTGCCACAAGCTGGGACACATTGCTGCATTTTGTCATACAAGGAGGAGTAATTCAAACCTGCACAAGATTCAAACAATGAAGAGACTGCCTCAAACAAGCAACTGGAGAAGACAACCTCACATCAGGTATGCAAACAGTTTCTATGGTTACTGTTTTTATTGTAAATAATTTGGCCATAAAATCATTGAATGTAGAAAGTATGGACAAAGATTAATTTTCAACACTTCAAGGAGGTTTATGAATCAAAGAAATTCTGTTCATACTCACAATTCTGCAAAAACTATGATCAAATGCTTTATATGCAATCAAGCTGGACATATGCCTTTCAAATGTCCTTTGAAAGAGAGTGATTCATCATCTCACAAAAGATATAAAACAAAAGGATGCCTCCAATGGAAAAAGAAGGAGAATAATTGTGACCTAGCTCTAACTGCTCAAGACCTAAAAAGCCAGTAGTATTTGGACAGTGGCTGCTCTAAACACATGAATGGAGACAAAAGCAAGTTTATAACTCTTGATGAAAGGAAATCTGGCAATGTTACTTTTGGCAATGATAAATCAAGAAAGATCAAGGGAAAAGGCTCAGTCAGCATAGACAATGGTAGAGGAAAGGCCCAAGATGTACTATTTGTGGATGGACTGAAAGAAAATTTACTGAGTGTGAGTCAGATGTGTGACAAAGGGTGTGAAGTTCTTTTTAGAACACAAGATTGTGTAGTCAGGTCAAGCACAACTGGAAAGACTCTGCTCAAAGGTATTCGAACAGAGAGTAATGTGTACATAGTGAAAGAGGAAGATGAAGCCTGCCACCTTAGCAAACTTGAGGAGTCATGGTTATGGCATAGGAGATTGGGACATCTCAGCTTCGACCATATCATCAGACTGATCAAGAAGAAACTAGTCAGAGATATGCCAGAAATAAAAAGGCCTTCAAATACCATATGAAAATCTTGTCAATTTGGGAAACAGACTCGCACATCCTTTAAATCTAAAGATGAGCTATCAACAAGAAGACCACTCCAACTTGTGCACATGGACCTGTGTGGACCTGCTAGAACTAAGACACCAAGTGGAGAATCCTATTTCATGCTGATAATAGATGATTTCTCCAGAATGACATGGGTTGCTTTTCTCAAGAACAAATCATAAGCACTAGAAAAGTTTAAGACATTCAAAGCATTATCAGAAAATCAAACTGGATGCAAGCTAAAATGTATCAGATCAGATAGAGGAGGAGAATTCACTGATTATGACTTTGCAAACCTATGCAATGAACATGGCATAAAACAACAATTTACTATTGCAGGAACACCTCAGCAGAATGGAGTAGCAGAGAGACAAAACAGATCTGTTCAACAAATTGCTAGAGCCATGATGCAAGAGAATAATATTGCTCAAACCTTTTGGGCAGAAGCTATACACACAACAGTACATATTCTAAACAAAGCTCATTTAAGACCTAACAGTGACAAGACACCTTATGAGCTATGGCATGGTAAACCTGCATCAATCAAGCACTTTAGAGTCTTTGGTAGCAAGTGCTACATAAAGAATAATGATGAAAATCTCGGGAAGTTCGATGCAAGAGCGGATGAAGGGATATTTATAGGATATGCATCCAAAAGTAAAGGATACAGATGCTACAACAAGACTCTTCGGAAAATTGTAGAAAGTATTCATGTAAGATTTGATGAAGAACTTCCAAACAAGACAAGAGATATAGATTGCAGCAGCCATCCTGAAAACCATGAAGAAGAGGACCAAGATGATGAAGAAACAAGAAAAACATCAGAAAATGTTGAACTGAACTCAAAAACCCCCTCAAGATACACTCAGAAGAATCATCTCAAAGATCAGATCATAGGAGACAAGAAAGCAGGGGTCCAGACAAGAAGGCAGCTAACAGAACAAACTGAAGAGGTATACATAGCGATTTTGTCACAAATAGAGCCAAAGAAATTTGAGGAAGCCAGCAAGGACAATTCTTGGGTGAATGCAATGAATGAAGAATTGGATCAAATTGAGAAAAACAATACCTGGGAACTAGTTCCTAGACCCACTGAGAAAAATGTCATAGGATCAAAATGGGTATTCAAAAATAAAATGAATGATGAAGGACAGGTAATCAGGAATAAAGCCAGACTGGTCTGCAAAGGATATTCACAAATCGAAGGACTTGATTACGATGAAACATTTGCCCCTGTAGCCAGAATGGAAGCTATTAGAATGTTCCTGGCATTTGCATGCTACCAAAACTTCAAATTATATCAAATGGATGTTAAATTTGCATTTCTGAACGGAGACCTAGAAGAAGAAGTCTACATGGAACAACCAGAAGGTTTCTCTTTAACAGACAAAGAAGAGTATGTGTGCAGACTGAAAAAGGCTCTATATGGACTGAAACAGGCTCCCCGTGCTTGGTACTCAAGACTGGACAAATATTTGCAAAAACAAGGCTTTAAGAGAGGTGGAGTAGACAACAATCTATACATAAAAGCCCATGAAAATGAACTCCTGATTTTGGTAGTGTATGTTGATGGCATTATGTTTGGAAGCAAGAGAGAAGAGCTAGCAAAATGGTTTGCTGATGAGATGAAAACAGAGTTTGAAATTTCCATGATTGGAGAGCTCCGTTTCTACTTGGGACTGCAAATTCAGCAAAATAACACAGGTACTTTCATCTCACAGGAAAAATACTTAAAGGAAATGCTGAAAAAGTTCAAAATGGAGGATTGCAAGCCTGTGTCAACTCCCATGACCACAGGATGCAAGCTATGTGCTGATGATGGATCTGCTGATATAGATAAAAAACTCTACAGATCCATGATAGGAAGTCTGTTGTATCTGACTGCATCAAGACCAGACATCATGCTAGCAGTAGGTCTAGTGGCTAGATATCAAGCAGCACCTAAACAAAACCATCTTTTGACGGTAAAAATAATTTTTAGATATGTACAAGGAACAACACAGTATGGACTTTGGTATCCTAAAGGAAAAAGCTTCACTTTGACAGCATACATAGATGCTGATTGGGCCAGCTGTGTGGCTAACAGGAAAAGTACAAGTGGAGGTGCATTCTATCTAGGAGAAATCCTAGTTGCATGGTTAAGCAAGAAACAAACAACCATCTCTCTGTCTACAGCTGAAGAAGAATATATAGCAGCAACAGCATGTTGTACACAAGTCATGTGGATGAAGCAAACTCTTCAAGACATGAAGGTAAGCATTGATGAACCTATTTCAATCAAATGTGATAATACAAGTGCTATAAGTATATCTAAAAATCATGTGCTTCACTCAAAAACCAAACATATTCCAATCAAGTATCATTTTCTCCGAGAACAAGTAGCTCAAAAGATAGTCAAACTGGAGTATGTACCAACAAAAGAACAAACAACAGATATATTTACCAAACCACTTGCTAAAGAGCCATTTGAATATTTGAGAGACAGATTAGGGGTGGTATCTGTAGATGCTACTCTCTGATATGAAGAGAAAGCACAATTTCAGGGGGATAACAGAAACGAAAAT
Source organism: Pinus albicaulis (assembly GCA_034641835.2). Taxonomy (NCBI): domain Eukaryota; kingdom Viridiplantae; phylum Streptophyta; class Pinopsida; order Pinales; family Pinaceae; genus Pinus; species Pinus albicaulis. The sequence continues at coordinate 394,246,485 of CM076571.1, forward strand.
ATCATTCTCAGGGGGAGATCAGCCAGCAAGGGAAGCATGAAGACAAGTCCTCGGGATCAAAGGGATTATGGCAATAATACATTCAGCATAAAAGAATCAACAAAAAGGCAAAAGGGTCTGTCGTGCAACAGAAGAATAGTGAACCCGACGTGTATCTAATCCAAAGTTTGGAGCAGCAGTGTACAAAGTCAGGAAATTTCACGAAATGCATGAAATATTGAAAAAGGAATAAAATCGCAGCATCAGAGAATAGAAGCTTCACAAAACATTCGAACCCCTTACCATTGATGTCAAAGGGGGAGGAAGAGAAAGCAACAGTAAGAAGAGGAAGCAACAGGAGAAAGGATCCTATCAGGCAAACAGAGGAAGTGTATTGCCATCAATGCCAAAGGGGGAGACTGTTGGAAATATTGTCATTGATGGCAAAGGAGGCAGCAAAGACAGAGATAGGTAAACAGAGCAGCATAGAAGCAAGATGTAGAGAGGGTCGAGCAGCAGAGACAGGGTCATTTAAAGAAGAGTCAGCAAAAGGAGAATGAAGGAGTCAAGGAGCAGATGGAACAAAGAAAGCAAAGGAGACAGGCGGAAGAGAATGTCGAAATGTAACAGTCAAACAGTAGAATGGAAGCAACGGCACAAACAGAGAAAGAAGCACAGCTAAGGCAGAGGCAGAGTCATGAACATAGAGGTAGAACTGTTATCACAGCAGTAGAGGCAGAGGTCCAGCAGCAGAAGTAGCTAAGGCAGAGGCAGAGGCAGCACATATAGAGGCAGAGCGTTACATATAACATAAACACAAATTCCGGGAATCGCTACCCATGCTGGAGTATATATGCAACGCATTACATATATGTGCAGCGCATCATATAAGAAAAGGTCATATATATAAGTGGAGCGCTCTATAAACAAATAACCAAAGTACCATAAGGTGGGACCTTTCCTAATCGCATCGGAGCATCGCAGTATGGGCATATCGCAATATCGCAACATCGCAACATCGCGCCATCGCACCATCACAACATCACGCCATCGCACCATCGCAACATCGCAACATCACACCATCGCACCATCGCAACATCACAACATCGCGCCAACGCAACATTGCAACATCGTGCCATCGCACCATCGCACCATGACAACATCGCGAAATCGCAATATCACACCATGGCAACATCGCACATCGCAAATTTTACATTGCGCATTTTTTTTGTTTGATCCACTGATCGCCGTTGCGACGTGTTGTCCACCGTCAGATGTGGGGCCCGATCCTTTCATAAATTAGAGGATGTGATCCAATTTATTGGATTGTAATATAAGACCAAAGGCTTAAGGTGGAGGGAAATTGTTAACGTAAAGTTTTTGCGATCATATTAAAAAGTTCCACGTGGTCCGTGGGTTATATATATATGCCTCGGCTTAATGGGAGGGAGATTATTAATATAAAACCATTGTGATGAACGTATGTTCCGCTTGCGGTACTCGCCACATCAACAAGACACTCGCGGCATGAAAAGGGTTGGAATTGCCCTGATTTAAAAGTCAGCAATTACATTTTATTTATTTAAAAGGCTTAGTTAGACGTATGCAGCAATTACACCCCCACAGAGGACAGAAAAGAAAACAGAGCTGAAAGGAGATAAAACACAGTCACAGAAAATACAAAGACAGCCAGAGAAAAAACAAATGCATAGCGATTCAAAAGACTAAAGGAGTTGAGCTGGAGTTCACATTGTAATTCGAATGAAAATATTTTAATTGTTTTTATTGTTTGTGATGCAAAGGAAAGTATCCTAAGGAAAAGACAAAATCTCACTGTAGCTTGGAAATTTGTACATATTGTAGTAATTCTAAAAAGGAGTTGGAAAAAGGAATAAGAAGACAGAAGCCAACGAGTCATGACTGTTCACTTCGGATTCCTTGTGAAATACAAACAGTCATGTGAGAATTTCTATATATAATATCAATTTTGATAAGCTCAGGTGTGTAAGAGAGAGAGAGAGGGAGAAAAAATAGAGAATGTAGAATATAGAAGAATAAAGTAGAAAAGATTAAGAGAAGAAGAGCAGATACAGAACAGAGCCGATATCTGAGGTAAATCAACAAACATCCAGTTTGATAAATTGAGGAAGTTGGAGCTTCCCTATCAAGTTGCAGCTTGATAGCTATCAGTTGTAGCTGACTGAGGTTGGAGCCTCCTGTAGGTTGGTGCCTGCAGAAAATTGAAGGGAGTTGGTGCTTCCTTGCAAGTTGTAGCTTGTAGAATTGAGGATAGAGCCTCCTGTAGGTTGGTGCCTGCTAAAAACAGTGGTGAGAGGGAGGTGGAGCTTGCCTTTGCATCACAACAATAATAAGATGTGGTTTTCTCCCTTTTTGGGTTTCCACTTACATCTGTTGTCTCTATGTGTGTTTCTTATGTGTTGATATGATTCTTTCAATCTGCATAATTGTTTGCTGCTCTCAACATAAGTATGGTGTCACATTAATTTAATACTGGCCGTAACATTTTAAGACTGTTCACATATTAAGTTGTAAATAAGTTTGGTGAAAATTTAGAATTTTTAAATATGTATTAAATTGATTCACCCCCCCCTCTCAGTTTAATTAAAGGTCCAACACCCTCTAGCCCTAGGGTGAGTCTAGCAACAAGGGAACATGCTGAATTCCTAAATTCCTAGCTTGTAAATGAAATATGGACTAGAAAAAATATCCTACCTCAGTCCAATTCTTTTTTCGTGGCACGTAGCAGTGATCCTTCGATCTTTGTCTTCACGCTATGTGCTCTGTTAGTGATGATTTCCATGCACCTGGAAAAATATCAAACAAATGATGACAACATACAAACATATACATTCATATACAACTATTAAACTATTCAAGGAGATTTAAACACTTCGAATATAAATTGAAACAAAGTTGGAACTAGAAACCACTCATGTATTATTTATATATGAAAAATAAGCTTACAACCATATTCCTTGATGTTGTAGATCTCCTTTGACGGGTTCAGTCGGGCACGTCTCAAGCATTTGTTCATTGTTCAGCTCAATGAGGCAATGGGCTCTTCTCTACTTTCAACACACCAGCTATGACTATTGATTGTTCAGCTAGCTGAATCAGTGTGAGGAAGAAGAATTTATAGGAATGGAGGAGGAGGTTTGGGATCCACATATGGTGGAGGAGAGGTCTATCCATTTTGGGAGTTGCACATTTGTAGGAAATAATATACCAAAGGGATAAACTCGATTTAACAAGTCGAACAAACAACCATGACTCCATTCACGAAGTTGTTAGACATGGAATATTTGTTTCTATTTTTAAAAAACTCTCTAAAATCAACTCGGCATAGGTTCCCTTTTGAGAGAGAGTGCTAGTGGGCACGAGGCTCAGTGTTAATTCCTTCATGGGTGTGAGGACATAACTACCTACCAGCACCATCCCAAATTCATTGGTTTTTTAAGGCCTTCTTGAGAAATGATCAACAAATATTATGTTACTGACATGCCAAGGAGTGCAATGACATTTATGGTGATGTATGACCGTACACAGGGGTCAATGAAATGGTCCTCTAATGTTTGGGATGGGGATTCCAGGGATGGTGAAAAAATATTGTGTAACAGATGTCCCTTAAAACATGAATTCCAAGAGAGAGGGAGGGGTGAAATTCTTTACGAGAACATTTCCAAACCAAAATGCCCTTGTCGGAAGACTGGAAATATCAAGTAAAACTGATATCTCTAATACATGAATATGTGGTATGGGTGAAACCATCGATAATGAAAAGCATATAAGAAGATCCAAGGTATGGACGCAACCATCCAATGAGAAGGATCATCAAATAAAGTCAGGCACTGTCTAAATATCTACTTTGCAGCATTTGGATCCTTTCTTTGCTCCTGGAAAGACTCTATCTATCGTCATGCCCATGCTCTCACCCATAGGCTAGGTACTTGTTAGGATTATTTTCTCTCCCCTCCATGACAATCCAGTAATGAAGTAAATTCTAGGGACAAAGGTGATCCCTCTAGCCCTAAGGTGGTTCTAGCAATAACAGAATATGTTGAATTCCTAAATTCATAGCTTGTAAATAAAATATGGAATGGAATAGATATCCTACCTCAATCCAATGCTTTTGTCATGGCACACACCAGCGATCCTTCGATATTTGTCTTCATGCTTTGCACTCTATTGGTGACGATGTCCATGCACCTAAAAAAATATCAAACAAATGATGACAACATACAAACATATACATTAATCTACAACTATTAAACTATTCAAGGAGAGTTAAACACATCAAATATAAATGAGTCATGTATTATTGATATATGAAAAAGAAGCTTACAACATTATGCCTTGACATTGTAGATATCCTTCAAAGAGTTCATTCAGACACGTCTCAAGAATTCGTTCGTCGTTCGGTTCAATGAGGCAATGAACTTAAACTCTCTCTCAACAACGGGCTCTTCTCTACTTTCAACACACCAGCTATGGCTATTGAATATTCAGGTAGCTGAATGAATGTGAGGAAGAATAATTTATAGGAGAGGAGGAGGAGGTTTGGGATCCACATAAGGTGGAGGAGAGGTATATCCCTTTGGGGAGTTGCACATTTGTAGGGACTAATAGACCAAAGGGAGAAACTCGACTTAATCCAGTCAAAAAAACAACCATGACTACACTCATGAAAATTTTAGACATGGAAGCTTCATTTATATTTTTAAAAACTTTCTAAAATCAGATCGGTGTGGGTGCCTTTCTGATACAGATTGCCAATGGGCACAAGGCTCAATGTTAATTTCTTCATGGGCACGAGGACATAACTACCTACTAGCATCGACCCAAAATGATAGGTTTTTGAAGGTCTTCTTCAGAAATGATCAACAAATATTATGTTCGTGACATGCCAATGAGTGCATTGACATTTATGGTGATGTATGAAAGTACACAAGGGTCACTGAAATTGTCCTCCAATGTTCGGGATGGCGATGGCAGGGATAGTGACAAAATATTGTGTGACAAACAATTATGCTTAATATATCCAATTCCTCTTGAAAATGTTGCTTGGATTCCCTAAAAAACATGACTTCCCCTTAACAAGATGTAACAAAGACTATCGAAGTAATTAATCAGATCCCTCGGTTCAGTGGTATGCTAATCAAATAAAAATTCTTCTCTTTTTTTTCATCTAAATATTGTCTTAGAATAACTAAATTAGAGATAAAGACCAACTCTACAAAATCAATAGTTACTAACATTGAAACAAAAATTTATATCATTTAATTATATAGGTGGTATATATATAGGTGGGTGTATATTGGAATTGGAGGCGAGTCTCTAAATTAAATTAAATATGAAGAAATATATAATTAACATTTTTCTTTTATTCTTCACCATTAAGCATTAAATTCACATATTATTTATTATAGAGTATATTTTTTCAATGAGTCAATGAATACTAGAGTTTAATGGTGAGTTCACATAAAAATAATATGTCTCTATTAAAGAATTATATTATTATTTTTACAAGTTGTAACTACATAAGACCTACCACTAACCAACCAAAGGTGAAACCAAGTCAATACATGGTGGTTACTAGTTCAAATCCATTTGGTAGGGATCTTATCATGCCAATGGAAGTCTTCCTCGAGTTATCATTACTCATTGGCTTGGCTACCTCGAACTACAACTCACACTCTCACTTAGTATTATTACAAGTATTATCCTTTACATTTTTTTATCAACCCAATCATTTCATGCAAAGAATAAAAAATACAACATGCAACCTAAATATCTAAGTGAAAAAGTTATATATTTGGGTGACCCAAACATAACCTAACAACTACATTTCTCGAACAATATAGCAAGGAGCTAGAGCTCATACAAGTGATACAACCTTGGATTCATCTGACTCCCAAATACAATATTGTGCTACTTTTGGTGTATAAAACCATATAATATTATTTTCTTGACCCAGTGCATCTAACCTCTACTCCCCCTATGGAGTGCACATAGAAGTATCAATTGTGTGAGCATCACCTTGCTTCACTTATTTGATTTACCAAACACTCAGAGTATGTGAAATTCAGTCTCCATTATTTCTTATTTTCCTCATTGTGTGGATGTCTTGTGCAACCTCTTCACTAGTGCCTTCCAAAATGTTTCCTCCTCACCACTTTTTATACTTATTTGGAACATGTATATTGGTGGAAATGACATATTGTTTTAGTCAATGTGCTCCTTTCCATTATACTTGATAACCAATTATATTATCACCTCTTCCAATCCACATACTTGCCTGTTAGATGACTTACTCGTTAGTTGTCTCATGTTAGCATCCAGTTCCACCTCTTCTTGCACACCCATCATGCCAACCCATTTGAATCACTAACCCCACATTTTGATCAGCATAGGAATCCAAACATTTCCAAAATCACACCCAAGATGAGGAAGAAGTGCTGGGTATATATGGTTCTCTCTTTCTAGCTATTGTGGTTCAAAATAACACCCCTTTGGTCTACTAGGAAGCGACTCAAAATATGCAAGAAAAAATCCATGGAAACTGTAGTAAGGAGAGTTGCAAGACCCTTGATGGCTTAGAAAAGAGAATATAAAATTGAAAAACATAAACAATAGAGTTTTCAAGTTGTTAGTGTTGCAAGAGTGCTTCAATAAGGGTTGAAAAGGTAAAAAATGATCATCATTTGATGATAAGGATGAAAGTATTGTATCAAACATGGTAAAAAAAGTGTTCATATACATCTAATAACTTTTTTAAACTTGTCTATAAAAGAAAGGCTCTCCATGGAGAAAAAGGAGAAGAAAATAAGATAGTAGGTACATGTTGCCATAATGAGAACCTAGTTCTCTTTGAAATAAACTAGAAACAAATGGTGAAGATTGATTATGAGCTACCCTGAGAGGATGAGTCAGCGGAAAGGGCTACAAGGAGTGCAACTTTTGTAACTTAAATTGATTTAATAAGAAATCATAAACCCCCCCGCCCCCCAACCACTTACATTTGTTATTCATACATCTTGAGCATAAGATTTTGAATTATTTTGGTGCTAATGCTAACATGGTTTCTATGTAGAAAGATATAGTGGCTCTAGTTTTTTGGATTCACAATATTAATGAGAGGGGGTGTGAATGAGAATAATAGTATTTTTACTTAATTAAGTCATTCAAACAAAGTAAAAAATTAATTTCATAAGAGCATTGAATATAGGATATACATGGAAACCCATCTGGTAGAAACAAAAAAAACAAAAAATTCTAAGTACTTAATCTTTGTAGGAACCAAACTACATGAGACACCAATCCCCTCTAATTTAAAAATGCCAACTTGAAAGTGTCACATATCCCCTTATATTTGCAACCAGCAACTTGTATGAGACACTAATCCCCTATTATTGGTAAGTCCCAACGTACAAGAGACATCAATCCCCTTAGATTTTCAAGAAACAACTTATAGGAGCCACAAATCCCCTTACATGAATGATTTTTTCTATTTTACAACAATTATTTTGAGTCATCTTCTTTATTTATGCTCCTTAATCCTCTTTTTATGATTCAATGTGACCTTTTGTAATTATTTGAATGCATCTTCTTCCTTATCTCATCTTTTGATTCTCTCTAAATTATTCTACTTCATTAACTCCATTTGTTCATATATTTACTTGTGAAACCCACCAATATATCATGAAATCACTCATATATCAATTTATCTATATGCAGTTCCCTCTATGATGCATATCTCTTCTTCACATCAACACCCCACACATTACACAACATTGCATTTCACTTTTCATCTCTTCACTCTCTATTTAATTATTTAACAACGCATCTGACATTTGTATTGGTGCTTGCCTTTAATTTTTCTAATCTTGGAATTCACACCTATTTAGGTTTAGCGTCACTTTTGTATGTACAAATTCATGATCCTTTTCATGCACCACATTCTTGTTCCACTACTGGTATATTTAAATCAATTTACAATCCTTATCCTTTAGTTCCCAAGAATCAAACCATGATAAAATATGACTACGAACCATGACCGTTGTCTTAAAAAAAGACTCTAGTAAATTCAGAGTCTAGGTATTTTATTGAAATCACCCATTGGACAAATCATATACATGAATACTTATATTATTTTCATAACCATTTAGCTCCAGGAGCTAAACCATTAAGCACCCCTGAATATGTTTTGTGAGCCCATCCTTTGCATAGAATTGTGATATATAGAATATCGACTATCCATACCAAATGTCGAAGATACAATATTCTCCACTATCAAATATCCTAATTCTAGTATGATAAAAGATCATTGTAGATGTTGTGGATCATCTACATATCCTTTTTGTGTTTTATTTTGAAAATAAAAAAATAGCAAAAAAAAAATCTGAAAATTTCAAAAAAAGCATATGCTATAGTATAATGCCTTTATACTATATCATAAAAAAATGAAATGTGTTGATGAGCTCGCTACAAATTAAAGTTTATTACTAAGCTCTTTTTTAATGTATGGTATGTATGCATCATGTTTAAAGTTCGAACAACTTCCCGAGCGGAAGTAGTGATCGGTGAAGAGTGAAACCGGACGAGTCAATGCGGGGACGCAACAAGCTCGTAAATTACTGTATGCTAAGCCCCCTGCAGTTGACGGGTTTGATCGCGGGTAAGCCGTGATCGACAGCTGGGATTCATTGCGGGGGGTGCAAGTCGAAGTTCACCGTCGTACTCCTGACGCCCCCGTGGTGATGTCATAAAGTGAGGTGGAAAACAACTGTACTCCACGTCAGCTGCTTTACACGTCAACTCGGTCATTTAATGAGTGGTTAAGCCGCTGTTAAAAGGTTTTATCCTGTTTTAAAAATCACTTGCTGTCATTTTCCCCCTCTCAAGCTATTTCACCGCCACCTTTCTGTTCGCCTTCTGTTGTCCGTTACACAATGGAAAAGTGAGTTTCTCTGTCTGGTTTTTCAAACCTCAATTCCCTCATGGACAGTGAAAAAGACGTTCAGGATACCTTGTCTTCTGTCAACCATCCCTTATTGTATCACCAAGTGACCCTAAACGCTGAGAAATCCCCAGTATTTTCTGCCATGAAGAATTCCGGTGTCTTGTCCACCTGTATCCCAAAAGCCCACTTTTTTCCCGAGTTCATCTCATGACTGGTATCTTCAATGTACCCTGGTAATTTTTTCATAATGAACTCGCAGGGAGAAAACATTTTGCAGGTATCGACGCAATTAATTCGCCAAGCTTTGTGCTTTCCCAAAAATGAGTCACCACTGCAATTCTCTGAAGATTCATTGGCTCGTTATTTTGAGGACCTTTCAAATGAAGAATTTGGTCAATGTATGTCATACTTGAGGGAAAATTCAAAGGAAGCTCAACTAGAAGGAGAAGAATTTAGTTTGGAAGTGTTTGATGCTACGTATAGGCCGATTCTGAGTTGCATTGCGGAGATTTTAGGCAAAGACAATGACCAGAAAGTTGATAAATCAGTATTGGGAATGTATGCGCTGATGATGAAACCAGGGGTTGTTCTCGACATTCCATATTTCTGGCAGGAGATTGTAAATTCTCAGTTGATGGTCTTTCCTCTTACAGGTTTCTTTAGATTCCCGTCTTTGATTGTTTATTTATTTTTGTATCAGAATGTCGAAGAATTTATGAGTTTGGGATTGAATATAGTTGATGTCAACAAACAAAAGAAATCAGTTTTATTTTGGACTGACATGACTAGAAAAGAAGGAAATGAAGTAGGGCTATTTGAGTTTGCTAGTCATTATATGTCTATTGCTTATAGAATTTTGAATGGAGTTCCTCCCCCATGTTTTTTACCAAAAGCCCGGGAGTTCCTACAGCTAGGACCCAGTTGCAGATTCAGAGATTGGTTTGTGTTTGAAGAGTATTCAGAGATAAGGTTGTATGGAGCTAGCATCGAGCCCTATAGGCTCCCAACTTTTGTACCCATGTGGATTTTCGCCTTGGAATTCATAAGATAGAGCCTTAATGTGGATCAGATACACTTTCTTCCCATGAAGAAAGGTTTTATGTATAAATTTCCTATGAGTGTGGGACCTTTCGTGGTCAATATGAGGCAAGATTTTGATGAAGTTTATAAAATGTTGGAAGAGACACATTTGCTACTAGGAGAAAAATGGTCTTATGATCCGCATGGAGTAATTTCCCAGAGAAGAATTGAGAATGGATATTCTGCATTTTCTCATGTAAGCAGACCTGATCAGGAGAAGCTGGCAAACCCAGGCGAAATAAATACATAAAAAACGAGCATTCAAACACCTGTTATTACTGAAAGGGCAAACAAAAGAGGTAGGGAAGAAGTTGTTGAAGTAGATGATGAAGAGCCCAGGGAAGAAAAGAGAACCAAATTGGCTGAAGATCATTCTTCCAACTCGCCTGGTTTTACCTTTCATATCAATGAAGAACAAAATGTCCCTTCTTCTCCTAGAGGACATGAAATTTACTTAGAGAAGATGCCTTCAGTAAAAAAAATATTTACACAGATTGAAGAAAGAAATCAGAGGATAAAAGCTAATGTAGGAGCTCAGGCAGAGCATCACATAGCTGCTGATCAGACCAGGTTATTGACTATAATGGACCTTGAAAAGGATCAATTTAGGATGGCTCTGACACATCCAACTGGGATGTCCCTTGGATCTTCGAGCAATTTTAATGAAGTAAACATAACTATGGATGTTAAAAAGATCCCAATGTGGAATAAAATGAATCTTCATATGCAAACTGGGCAGTTAATTGTAAATGATTTAACCAAGACTAATACCACAGCAGTTAAGGCTGAGAACATGCTTGAAAAAGTTATTAAATAGTTCAAGATGGAGAAGGCTAATTCAAGGGCCTTGTCAATTCAAAATGAAGAATTGAAGAAGATCATTATGAAAATTGGTGTAGATCCTAATGATAAAGCTGCGATTTAAAAGCTCATGAAAGTGCAGAAATAGAGATATCGTCATTGAGAAAAAAGCTAAAGTTACCAGCTGCAGAGCATTCAATGGCTGTAGAAGTAGCTGAGGTAGAAAAATAGAAAGAAGAATTGCGTCAGCAATTGTTGCAGAAGGAGGAAGAATTGACTAAAGTGAAGAAGATTGCTATTTCGTTACAAAACCATATTGAAAATCACACTTGTACTTTTGTTTTCCCTACAGGTGATGCAGATCCTCAAGCACAAATTGTGCAGCTCAGTACAGAATTGAAGATAGCGGAACAAGATCGAAAGTAGGCTCAGTCAGAGCTAGAAACAACCACCAAGATCATGCGGGCACTAGAAGATAAAGCGAATGACAATAAGCAGAAATTACAAAAGGCTGAGGATGAAATTAAAGATCTCAAGGAGAAGTTAAAAGGTAATATCTCACTCATAAAAGCTAAAGATATCATTTGGAGTGAGATTATTTCAGAAATGAAGTCAAACTTGAATTCCCTGAATATAGTTGCTAAAGAGAAAGGCCTCATCTTAGAACATGAAGAGGAGATATTATCTGAAAAACAGACAGCCATGAAAAGAGAAAATTGGGCTAGGAAGTTTATAAAGTTTATCAATTCCAAATTAGATGAAGAATTAGAAGATATTGGAATACAAGACAGATATTTTTATTCCAAGGAAGTTAATAAGATGATAGTTAAGAATGATCTTCAGAAGGTTGCAGAGAAAAGGTTACTGGGAATCAAGGAGTCTGTAAAGAAGTTTGATATATCATTTGAAAAATTGACCAGAACAGGTTTACGTTCATGCTGGACTGAGAAAGGAAATATCATGTCATGGAAGTTTTATGAAGATCAGTTGACATTAGCAAAAAGTAAGGCAGATAATAGGCACGAAAAGACACAGATCTTAAAAGGAGAAATTGTGTTTAACTTCTTACATAGGCATTTCAATTTACTATGGATGGTGAAGACTCTCTTTACAGGAAAGCCTACACACAGTCAAATTGTGGCATTTAGGATAGAATATCAAAGTTTCAAAAATTCCTCAACAACTCAAAATGAGATGTGGAAGAAGTGCAAGAAATTTTCAATTGACTCAACAAAAGAGGTCTCAACGGCTCAACCAAAAGTAGCCGTTGATTCAACAACCACTTCAGGAGTAGTTGTTCTCATAGATTAGAAGTTTTCAAATTCTCATTATATTATTTCTCAAAATTGTGTAAATGTAATAGAACCTTTTTTGAGGCATGTGCCTCCGTAACAGTCAGTAGTTTAAGTAGTTAGAATTAGTTAGGGCAGTTAGAATCAGTTTCATTGATGGAAACTGTCTTGTGATATTGTATTTAAATACAATTTCAAGAAATATGAAGGTTCCGAGTTTTTGAACCTTGAAGCCAAATTTTATACTGGAGAATACTGAATCAATGAAATAGTTTTGCAAGTTTCTATTATTCTGTCTATGCTGAATAGTTTCCCAGTTTTCATCATGTTTTCATGTCTGTGAATAAAATAGAGTGATTTGAGCTGTGGGTCTCTTTATACATGTGTATTTAAGAGTTAAACAAACCTTAATGGGAGCTCCTCTATTTTAACTTTATCATTGCTTATTTCTTCAGGATTTTCTAATGATAGATTCTGTTTCAAACAACATATCAAACTGAAATCCTTTTCTTTCTTGTTTCTTCTGTTCATTCACTTCAGCATAAGAAGAATATGGCATTGCAAAACATTGCATGGGTTTGATATTTGAAGATTATATAATTAATGTTTGAAGGTTTATAAAACAGAGACAGTTATACATCTGTTTGTGACATAATCTAATAATGTCTTGAGCACAAATTCTTTAACACAGTAAGGAATTTTTTCTTGAGGTACAACAGTAGACATAATTCTAGCTAAAAATATATCAATCTATCTACAATGGCAAACACTTTCCTCATAATACTATAACATTACATACCAGAGAGCTCTAGCTATTCTTCAATTTAGTTCCGTGGTACCTTGGTAGACAAATCATCTTCCGATAGAATTTACAAACCATCCACAATTGATGACACATTCCATCTATTATAAATCCATACCAAATTATTCTAAAAAAAAAATTCAATTCAGTATCTTGGTACCCTAATATGGAGCCCCCAAGGGATGAGCCCTTGGATCTTTGCATCCAATACCTTTAACAATGCCCTTTTTTCCTTTCTACCCAAAACAATTACATGAAAAAAAAAATCTTCTCTCAATCCTAACACAAGTATGGAGACCTATAGGTATGCCACATTAATCCATCATGGAACAATCACCATCCACCACATGCTCCATTTTCCATACAATATGCCACATGTCACCCTATAACATTACTACATGTCACCCTCTAACATTGCCACATGTCACTTGCCATTGTATCCATGTCATGAACTATGCCACATGCCATCTGCATGAATCCACATCATATCTCTTCCACATCATATATTTGCCACATAATACTAGATATTGGCCTTTCCTTTTCAAAATTTATACCATATAATTTTTGGTGCCTGATACCCTGATATGGGGGGGAACCATTTCCATGTCATCTACCACATGTGTGCTTGCTGGGAAGCACCTCTACACCTGCTAACCAAGATAAGAATACTGAATATATGTCATTTAGTAAGCATATAAATTTATGTATACTATATATTATATCCATTAAATGCTCTTAAAACTTAGGAATTATAACCTAGCACTTTTTGGCTAGGAGCTATGGTTAAGTGCCAACTAAGTCAAATATTGGGAAATTTGCAAGTTTTAGCTTTGCAATATCACTCGCATCTAGTAAGTTGTACTTACTCCTTTACTTTGTATAATATCGTGGGTGGGGGTGGAAGGTGGTTTCCAAATATAGATATGGACCTCTTAGTCTACCTATATGGTTTCCTCACATCCTGGTGGTTTACCTCCTGGGTAGCACATTGGACCCCTCAATCAGTTAATTGGGGAGGATATTGGGACACAATAAAATAAACAAGAACCATTGATCCCTCTTCATAAATAAAGCAGCATGGGACTTCTTTTAACATGGTCATATAACCATTTAGGACACCCCTGTAAGCCTAACATTGATGAAAACAAAATGTTTAACAATATTCGTCTTTTCCATTGATGGAAACCCTACACATTTTACCATTGTCTCCTATTTTAAAATTTTCCAATTTTCAATCCAATATACATAATTGCCACTCCATAATATCTCCACAAACATAACATTTCTCCCCATTTTTCATCAAATGTAAGGGGTTATGTCTAAATATTTTATATAATTCACCCTAGCTTTTTGAGAGATTTCACGCTTCTAACTCCCCCTCTCTAACTGTCAACAATTCTCCACTTAATCTACTATTCTTCACTATGTCTCCAAGTCTACATTTTGTTTGTATTTCTTCATTTACGCCTTGAACAACCTATGACATCACTGGGATACACCTCCTAAAATTTAAAATATTCTCATCTGCATCGGTAATTATTAGCTCCCTATGAACAAATTTGTATTCTTATGATGATCTCTCCCCATTTTTTTATAACATGAGTAGTAAACAACTCACCCTGAGTTATTCATGCTCTCAGCTAGTGATATGTATTCTAGGAGTTTTCCATTTCATCATTCTTCTCCTAACACTTTCGTTCTAAATTTTCCATACACTTGACATGTCATGAAGAGCTACCATATCTCATACTTACAATAATAATGAGAGTGGAGAGATATAACTCCCAAATTTTGTCTTACGTATTCAAATATATGTCTAGGAAGAGGTTTGGTAAATATATCTGCAATTTATTCTTTACTAGCCTCATAATTTGATAGGAATATGCATTATCTTGGATTCCATCACATGTTTCTTAGAAATATTAATTGCACTTGTTTTATCATACATAATTGAAATAGGGTGACCATATTCTACCTTCATGTCTTTAAAAAATTTTTCATCCATAGGACCTCATTGTACCATGTTGATGCTGCAATATACTTTGAATTAGTTGTGGAGAAAGAGATGAAGATCTATTTCCTACTTATCCATGATAGTAAACAGTTTCCCAAGAAAAATGTTTCTCCACTTATGCTTTTGTTATCATCAACATTGTCTATCTAATATGCATTCATGTATGTTGTTAGAGTGCAATGATTACTCCTTGAGTACCATAAGCCAAAATAAATAGTTAATTTTAGGTGTATGGAGATTATTTATATTGCATGCACATGGGTATCCTTCAGAGTAGATTGAAATCTGGAAACCAATCCTACAACTTGCATCATATCATGTTTTCAGGTTATTAAATATTGTAAGCTTTCAATCAACAACCTATAAATAGTTTGATTTGCATCATAGGATTCGTCATATTTTCTCAACTTTCACACTATGACTATAGGTGTGTTGACGAGTGCACAATTTTCCATGCCAGATTTATTTAACATTAGCCCTTTAGATATTTAGTTTGAGGGATGAATATACCTTTTCTTTATTGAGAAACCTGTAATGCTAAAGAGAATGAAATTCTCCCAACATGGACATTAGAAACTCGTCATGAGATTTTTCCACAAATACTTTACCTATTTGGTCAACATCACTTCCAAAAATGATATAATATACATATAAAATTAATCAATGAATTGTCAATATTCGGTTTATGTAAATATTACTATCTCACATGCCACTTTAGAATCCTTTCTTTTGTGTATATTTATCAAGTCTTAAATACAAATCCCTGTGAGCTTTATTTAACCCATAGAGAGATTTATTTAGTTAACATGCATGGTTGATATCTGTTGACGGTTAAAACCCCTTTGATTGTTCCATATACACCTCTTCTTCTAAGTCACCATTTAGCAACGCTGACGTGAAATCCATTTTATACACTTTGAATTTTATAGAGCATGTGAATGTTAAAAACATTCTAATTGCTTCAAGTCTAGTTATAGGCGTAAAAAATTATTCAAAATAGTCACCTTCTACTTCTGCATACCATTTGTAGAATAGTCTAGGTTTAATCCTCACTATTTGTCCATCCTCTTTTAATTTGTTTCTAAAAAAACACTTGGTGCCAATTACATTTTTTCCTTTTGGTCTAGGAACAAGTTCCAATGTTTCATTTTTCTCCATATAGGTTAATTAGTCTTCCATGACATTGACCCAATGCTTAGATTCACTAGCTCCAACAAAACAATTGGCTTCTATTTAGGACAATAGTCCCAAATTTGCATGTTTGAGTGTGTTGATCAATCTTCTTCTAGTTTAAAGTATTGATTATTTATGAACAAGGATCTTACTTTTAATTTGAAATTTTTTTACATACCTAGATGGGGTTTTTTGTTGTTAAGGTGCCATCTCCTCTTCTTCTTAGTATTTCCCTTATTTTTCTTCTTTTTCTAGTTCTATGCTTTCTATCTAATTTGATTCTTCATTACTTTGTTACTTGCATATTTATGGCAATGATTTATCTATCCTTATATCAATGTTATTATCACTAAAAATAAGTACACCCAAATGCACTAGCTAATAATTCTCAACGCCAAATACTGACACATGAAAAAGTACTGGTGAAGACTAAAAAGCATCATGAACTAGAGAAAAAACTTTGACAACTTTCTCATTAAAAATTGAACCACATAGTTGCATTTCAATAGTTCTACACATATCACGACGATTTTTTCTTTGATAGCCACAAAGATCTGTAAAATTGACAACTCATTAGGTTATGGACCACTTCACCTTAAATAAACAAAGCACTACTAATACAACAAGCCTAGATAGCTCAGTCTTAAGGCATTTGATTGTTGAATTAATATTAATGAGCTTCAAAAGGATTCCTCTTACCTTACACTATATAAAATCTCATAAATCAGCTAGAGGGATCCAAGGTGTCAGTTTGAGCTCTAAATATCAGTAGAATTGGGTTGAAAACAATAGAGAAGACAAAGGTATAATATGAAAGTTCCAATCTAATTAGCATTGGTTTTTGTTCAAAGCAATCTCATAAGAAAATGTTGTGGATATATTTTTCTTGCAAGGAGAGGAAAGTGGGCCTTTCCTTTAGGAAATTCATAGAACCAATTTTCTCTATCAACTCCCTTTACTATCTATGAGACGAGTCATCACTATTTTCACCAAGAAATAAAGAGAAATTTTTTTTCTCAACCTCTTGTGTTCTTTTATTTGTTTTCTTTTCCATTGCTTCTTGAATTTTATCTCATCTTCTCTAATATAAATAACTAATTTTTTGTTATGTATTCATATTTATAAGAATTTACTTATTGGCTCATGCAGGGAGTGACAACCTTGCAATAGATTAGGTTTTAGTACATGTTACATTAAAATTTGTCACCATGAATGTCGATTCAGATATCCTCCCATCTGATGGAGTGTCTCAAGTGAATCCCCCTATGAATCTTGAAGTAAAATTATACCAGGGAGAAAAGGACCTTTGGTTTTCACTACTTAAAACCCATTTTTTGAGCATATTTGCAGTTTTACAGAACAAAACCCACACATGTGCATTTTCTCACACTATAAACTGCGCAGATCTATGCAATTTCTTCCACTATAAATTCCAGAGGTTTTTTAAACAGGCTCATCAATTGTTTAACCAAGCCTTTCTTACACCTGACCTCGACCAACAGAAGGACATGTTTTCCTAGATTTATTTACTAGAGAAACATATCCAACATATTGATGATGAATATCGAGCCGCCAAGGCTCTGATCCATGACCTCAAGCCCCTAGCATAGAACCATTTTTAGAAGTTGTGACAACTAAAAACTAAAGTGGAGACCCAATGGAATTCTCTCATGAAGACTTTACCCCCCAACCGATAACTAAACTTACCACACCATTTCTCGAGCAATCTGCTACTCTGTTGGATTCCTAACTATCATAAATTGTTTAATACACCCAATACAAGACTAAAGCCATCCAATTTGTCTCGACATTAGGTCCTTTGTTTGAAGGATAACTTGAAACACATGACAGAATAGTCTAGGAAGAAGGAACACAAGCAGGATCCCAACAACAACAACAAGAAGCAGTAGCATCAACCAAGCATAGAATCGGGTATGATTCAATTGATTGTGGTAGGGCCTATTGGGTCCTTCATTTTAGGGGATACATTTTTAAAACATTTTCACCAATTCTAATTGAAAGGAAATTGTGCAACAAATTGCCAAGGAAAAGAGAGAAAATCTACCAATATTTGTTAGGCACTGAATTTGGAAATTATAAAGTATGGTAAAATACAAGCGTAGTGGTGTTCACAGAGGCCATCGAGGAAAGATGGAGCAGTTGAAGCCCAGTCAAAAAAGTCACCAAAGAGGAAAGCATGTAGTATCTGTGGGAAATTTTTGCAGTTCAAGTGAGCGAAGTTTATAAATACCAAAGGAAAAGGCAATGGGGGGTGAAGATCATATGCCAAAATTTTGTCATTGAGTCTATTGAAATTGATTATATTCTTAGTTCGTCTATTTTTGAGCTATACTGTATGATGATTCTTTTGATTCTCCCAAAAGTGTTGTAATTCCAATATGTAATGACATTTTATGTTTAATGGAAATAATTTTTGGGACTATTCTATGCTTCTGAATGTGTTAGTATGTATAGCCCTTTTAAAATTTTCTTCTACATGAAGGTGAAAATTATTTATCCCTTTGGGTGTGTCGCAACTTACACTTTGCACCTCTTCTATGTCTCAAAATGTGATTTCTTAGAATAGAGGTGCATGATAATTGTTTTCATAAATATCCTTCATGCCAGGTTCTAGTCCATATCCTAGTCAATTCTTGGCATGCTTAAGGTCAGAAACCTTCTTACGAGTAAAGTGAAAATGGTGGCATTGCGTTAGACTACAATGGAACCTTTGTTGGTCTGTATTTTTGAACCTTTGATCTCTATCTCTTACAAATTTTCTCCAGCAATGTAATATTTCACTCATGCTCAACTTGTAGATAACACATGTCCCTTAAAAAATAGTTTGAATGAAAACAAGTTATTGGCTATGATAAAAACATAAATTATTATACTTATTTGGTTAGTTTAAAGTACCATATGTATAATAGCTTAGATCCATCTTAATTTTGTATCTACATCTTTATATATTTCCATATCAAGAGATTTGATCTCTTTCAAGCCTTGGGTTCTCATAAATATGGAGCTCAAAAACCACGGGTAACTTAACCAAGTAAGTTCACCTTAAATATTCAACAAAATAATAACATAGTTTTTTTTTTTTTTTTTTTTTAACATGTCATTCTTTTTATTCTATTTTGACTCAATTAAATTATTTATATTACATTACCTTAATCATTTTATTTATTTTTTATTTAAAATTTTTTTTACTAAGTCAAAATAATTCGGTCTTAGTATCATTCTCTTAACCCAATGCAAGGTCAACCATACTTTAATAAATTAAATTCAACTAAGACTTCTATGCATACCAAAGCTTAATAAATATGTATGGAAATTTAAAAACAAAACCATCTCTATTTTGGCAAGATTGAAAATATCATAAACAAAATTTATAATTTGAAATCAATATGATTGAAAAAGGTCATAAATAAAATGTATTGAGTTGATAAGCTTATTCTAAAATCCATTATGAAAGCCATGTTTAATTTTGTACGTGCTCAAATTGGAATTTACATGTGTCCTTTTAAAAAACACTTTAAATGCGAAAACATACTTATAATAAAAACATAAATGATATTACAGTATTTGGCTAGTCTGAATTAAAAACATTATAAAACATTAATAATCACATTCTCATTATGCTTAGTTTAATATTTTACATTCACTCTTTTAATAATAAATAAAATATTTGGATGTCTATGTTAAATAATATAATTTTATATAATTTTTTAAGATAAACAAATTGAAATTAAAAAAAAACTTTTTTTACTATTATAAATATTTCAATACAGAACTCAAATAAACTCTGTTTGAATATCCATATTAACAAATATATTTCCATATAATTTCAATATATATAATGTGTATTAATATTTATTTTATTAAAATATTTCAATGTCTAAAAATAAAAAGTAATTAAAGATAAAATAATTTAGTTTTTCCTAATAAATAGAAAATTTATAAATCATTCAATTTTCAATATAAAATATCATTTATCCCTTCTCAAATTGTTTAAATCTAATTTAAATTCTCTATTAGCTCAATTTTTTATCCTAATCTTATCATTAAAAGAATACATTTTCCCCAACTTGGTTTAATTTCATTAATTAATTCTAAATTAAGTTAAATCAATTGTATATTTTTAATCATTCCTTATAAATGTTATCTAATAATATGG
The DNA here is from genome assembly GCA_034641835.2 of Pinus albicaulis. NCBI lineage: Eukaryota > Viridiplantae > Streptophyta > Pinopsida > Pinales > Pinaceae > Pinus > Pinus albicaulis. Next base: position 394,266,783 of record CM076571.1, read on the forward strand.
TCAATCATAACTAATTCTGTAATGGCTAATTTCTCTCCTCTATAATTTGGTCAAGGCTTCCTTCGGTCTCTAAAGCTTCTTAGCCCCTAAGATGGGTGAAGTGTTCACCCGAACATAATAAAGAGATAGTTCTCCACAACAAAAATATCAATTAATTTTCAATATAAAATACTATTAATAATAAAAATTTATTCAAAAATACAATTAAACAAGGAAAAATTATACATTGTCCATAAAAAGACTAAAACTAATTTATCAAGCATTAAAAATAAATAAATCTTTTTATGTATAAATATTTATTCAAATTTTGCATGCTATAAAAAGACAATTACATACCATATGATTCCTGTGAACTATGAGTAAATTCATGATTAAAATACATGATAATTTGAATTTAATTTGATTCCTCCATGATTAAAATAAAAATACATCATTACTGATCATTTGGATTTAATTTGATTCCTCCATGATTAAAATACATCTATATTGGTAATTTGAATTTAATTTGATTCCTCGAACCTAAACCGTGGTGATTGGCTAAAGAGCGTTGCCATCTCTTAGAACCATGGTGACCCCATAAAACACGTTGACATTGGTCAAAAAGTGTTGCAGGAGAACCTTAACAAGTGGACAATACTCATCCACACTATTTCTTTTAAGAAAATCTCCCAACACTTGGAGCACCTTATCTCTTCTACGATCCCCTCCTCCCTTTTAAAGCCTGCAATATTTAAAACAAAGTGCACATGAGATGCCCACATATATTTGCAACCAACAATGGCAAGTCCCATGAGTCGGACAATTATGCGTACTATATCCAACTCCTCTTGCAGATGGAACAGGGATTCCCTAAAAAATTTGTCTTCTCCTTCACAAGATGTAACAGCGACTATCGAAGTAATTAACCAGAGCCCTTGGTTTATTGGTACACTAATCAAATATACATTCTCTTATTTTTCTTCATCATCATGCCAGTTACTGATTTTTTCACGATCAACGACAACTGGAGTGTGCAGGTCTTGGAGGCGGGAAACGCAAAGATTTACTACGTTGATGATAATGTTAACATAATCATACTCTGAAATTCAGAGAGACTTGTTTTTAAGCCACGCAGCATAGAGAATTGTCATTTAGTTATACAAGTCTTCATTAGATATGTCACAAACATTCTTGCACCCTCCTAACATATAGAGAGCGATTTGGACAACGCAGCAGCATAAGACCTTAGTGTAATCAATGCTGTAGTGGTAAAAAATTCGATGGTAAATTATTAAAATGTTGGAATTTCTGATAATTCCAGAACAATGACTAAGAGAATAATACTCTCCTTCTAACACAGAGAATAAAATTAAATTTGCTTACTGCTGGACAGAGATGACATAAAATAGCTTTATATTTCATTAATAGAACTAAAACTATTAAAAAATGATAGATTTCTTCCTCCTCTGAGGGATTTACTAAACTGGACTGACTGCTACAAACGCAGTGCACACTAATCTTCTCTGTCTCTAAAAATGCACAAAACAGTGCTTCGTTATGCTTTACTATGTTTTCTCTACCTATGGGCTTACACAGTAATACAACACAACTATTACATGCTACAATGCAATATTACATACAACTACGGGCCTTTCATTCTTTTTATATGGCGCGGAAGAATGAAAAAACATAAAACAAATTAAAATAATAGAAACATTGCTAGAACATAAAAATTTCATATGCGTGATGTAAGAGTGGAGCTCATATCACAATCAGTGATGGGTGGAAAAAATGGTTTGTCGGAATGAACTTTGAACTTGCGATTGAGATGTGCGATTAGCGACATCGGCAATTGACGGTACTATGGTGTAGCGGACCTTGGACATTACGATTGCGATATGTGATTAGCAATGTGCGATGGACCCCACGGCAGAGATTGCATCGACGGAAATCATATGCGGTAGGCGGAATGGTTAAGTGATGTTGTGATGTGTGATTGCGATGAGCGATTATGGTGGGACCACATCGCATCACAAAATTTCAATCGGCGGTAACACATTTTGGAAGGATACATCATTCCTTTGCGATGTGTGATGTGCGATGTTTCACCATCACATTGCATCAAAACACCTTCATATCAACAAGACACTTACAATAAAACTTGCGATTGGTGATGAAGTGGTGGGGACCAGAGATGATGTGGCCCAATTCAAAACTTAAAAGGACTTGGCACGTTTAAACAAAACTCTTCCTATTTGGTTGGTGAGGGCTTAAAAGCCTGAAAAGACTGTTCTTTAATAAAACTCTGTTGTTCTGTGGTTAAACCACTAAAGTCTTCATTTCCTCTACAAATTCGGCTATGCCCATAACAAAATTAATTCGTCTCTGCAATGGTGGCTGCAGCCCATCAACATTTAGTTTCTCCTTACGGTTTTTCTCCATTCCTCTTGAATGCACAGTGTTGTGCATGCAATGTCCTCTGCCCCTTTGTACTATGTTTCTACCTACAGAGGGTACACAGATGACTTTAATAGTTCAAAACTCCCCCTTAAAATCAGCTGGTGGGTTATCAGTCATACCCAAGCATTTTCTTAAATATTCAAAACTCTTCTGCCCTAATGGCTTTGTCAGAATATCTACAAATTGCTCCTCTGTTCTACAATGTTGTAAAACAATTTCTCCATTGTTCACCAATTCTATGATATAGTGAAACTTGGCATCGATGTGCTTCATTCTCTTGTGAAAAATAGAATTCTTTGATAATGCAATAGCTGAGCTATTGTCATAATAAATCAATGTCCCTTTTACCTGTTCTTGGCATAAATTCCTCAACATTCTTCTCATCCAAACTGCTTGACACACTACTGCTATAGCTGCCACATACTCTGCCTCTGCTGTAGATAATGCTACAATAGGTTGTTTCTTATAAGCCCTTGAAATGGCTCCTGAACCCATATGAAAAACATAACCAGGAGTACTTTTCCGGTCATCTATACTTCCAGCCCAATCACTGTCAATATATCCAATTAATTCTGAATTTTCTGAAGTAGTATATAAAATCCCATACCTTTTAGTTCCTTTTACATACCTCAGAATTCTCTTCGCTACTTGCCAATGTGATTCTTTTGGCCTTTCCATAAATTTGGAAATCAAACTAACAGCATGCATAATATCTGGCCTAGTTGCAGTCAAATAAATGAGGCTACCAACTATGCTTTTGTACAAACTTGGATCAAAATCCTTACTACTGTCATCTTTACTCAACTTCAATCCCATTACTGTGGGAGTAATTGTTTCTTTGCACCCCTGCATATTAAATCTTTCCAATACTTCATTAACATATTTTGCTTTTGAGATAAAAATCCCATTTTCATTTTTTTCTACTTCTATTCCTAAGAATATCTCAACAATCCCATGTTAGTCATTTCAAATTCATCTTTCATGAATGTTTTAAAATTTTCAATGAGGTAATTATCATTAACTGCGAATATCATGTCATCAACATATAACACAACAATGAGCATCTTACCATATTTTTCTTTGAAGTATAATATGGGTTCTCCTTCACATTTCTCAAACCCATTTTCCAGTAGATAGGAATATATCCTATTGTACCATGCTCTTGGTGCTTGCTTCAGCCCATAAAGATCTTTCTTCAATATGCAAACTTTATGTTTTTGGCCTTTTTTCTCATAGCCTAGAGGTTTTTCCGCATAAACCTCTTCCATTAAAACTTCATTTAAAAATGATGATTTCACATCCATTTGGTAAACCTTCCATTTGTTTTGTGCTACTATGGAAAACATTGTTCTCACTGTTTCCATTCTTGCAACTGGTGAAAAAGTTTCTTCATAGTCTCTTCCATGCTGCTGCTTATATCCCTTGACAACAAGTCTGGCCTTGTTTCTTTCTATCTTACCTTCAGCATTACTTTTGGTCTTGTAGACCCATTTTACTCCAATAACTTCTTTACCTTTTGGGAGATCAACCAACTCCCATGTTTTATTCTTCTCTATGGCATTAATTTCATCATCCATAGCTTCTATCCATTTTCTATATTTTATGGAATATTCAAAATGAATAGGATCATCAACATGACAATACAAAGCAAATAAGGAGTTCATACCTTCATTTTCCGCTTCCTACTCATAAATTTCATTTAAATTTCTGAATCTGGTTCATCTTTCCTTTGGTGTAGTTGTGCTTGAAGAAGCACTCAATTCTGCTCCATGTGGCATGCTTGGAGAAGCACTCTCATTTCTTCTCAAGGGTGTTCTTACTCATGCTTTAGGTGTCCCTTGCTATCCTTGTGTTGGTGGAGGTTGTGCTACCGATGAGGTTTTATTTTCAGGCACATCTTCCTCATCTTCATTATGAGATAAACAACTTTTGACATTTACTGTTTTCTCAATGCTTCCATCCCATGCTTCTTCATCTATGAATTGTACATCTCTGCTTATAATAAATTTCTTTGTGAATGGGTTATACAATCTATATCCTTTGGATTCTTCACAATATCCAAGGAATATGCACTTCTCCCCCTTACTGTCCAACTTCTTCCTCAACTGATCTAGAATGTGTGCATAAGCCACACACCCAAAAAATCTCATGTGGGTGACTCCTTGTTTTCTGCCACTCCACACTTCTTCTGGAACTTTGTTAATTATAGCTCTTGTTGGGCATCTATTTAAGATGTATGCTGCACAATTTGAAGCTTCTGCCCAATACTCATTTGGCAAGTGTTTTGCCTTCAACATACTTCTCACCATTTCCATTATGGTTTGATTCTTCCTTTCAGCAACTCCATTTTGTTACGGTTTGTACCTTGTAGTAAATTGTTTGTGTATAAAATTCTCTCTGCAAAAACGCAGGAATTATTTTAAGATGTACTCACCTCCTTTATCAGTTCTAAGAACTTTGATATGCTGCCCTCTCTATTTCTCTACAAGAGCTTTAAACTAGCAAAATTTTTCAAAGACTTCACTTTTATATTTCAGGAAATAAACCCATACTTTCCTTGTGAAATCATCAATGAAGGTAAGCATGTAATTGCTGCCTGAAACTGATGATGTTTGCATCGGCCCACACAAATCTGAATGAATAATTTCTAAGGGTGCTTCGCCCTTATGCTATTTCCTGATGGAAAGTTTTCTCTGTGTTGTTTTCCTAAGATGCAGCCTTCACATAGGTTGTCAGGTTTCTCAATCAATGGTAGACCTCTTACCATTCCTTTTCTATGCAACAAATTTAATCCTTTGAAATTGAGATGTCCAAATCTCAAGTTCCATAACTAGTTCTCAACTTTCAGTTCCTTCTGAAAGACCTCTTGAGTTACAGCTGCTGCATTCTTTCCTTTTCTCTTCAAGTCGGTATTGAGCTTGAGTGGAAACATTCTATTGTTGGTCATTTGTATTTTAGAAATGATCTTCTTGCTTGGAGGTATATCCATTATTGTGCACACATCATTCTTAAAGAGTACATTGTAACCTTTGTTTATGAGCTTCCCAACGTTTAAAAGATTACACTTCAATCCAGGAACATAGTACACATCTTGCACAGATTTCTGCTCACCCTTTCTTGTACGTATACTAACTCTTCCTTTTCCCTTGACAGAAATGTTAGTATCAGTTCCTGTGGTTACTTCTGATTTAACTTCTTCATGAAGATTGGCAAACATTGTGTAGGTTTTAACCCTAAACAGAAATTATCTACACACGAATATTATAACAGAAAATAAACAATAATGAGAACATAAAACATAAAACAGATAAACACAGATATTTTCCCTTGGATCCCAAATCGGGACGACCAACCTGATTTTTCATTATATCCCTTTTAGTGTTACAACACATATATATACATGCCGAAGCATACATAAACCATAATCCATTAACCCTGGATTAGAACATAACTGTAGTTCCCTTGACCGGATCTACATAATACCAGGGGCCAAAGACCATCGTACCCCAAAACCATGTGCAAACTCATGCAAAAAACATGGGTGACTCCACCTATGAGTGGGTCCCCACACCAAAACAATTTTCGTCGGGGTGCTACCTCGGACCCCAAAAGTGGGGGCTGCCTCCTCCCTTTTGACCCCCCTGTTACGCCCGGCGCAACATACAACACATGGGGCTAGTCGTGGAAAGAATATAACACATACCCAACATTCTCCCACTTGTTGTTTTCTTTCCACAGGGGGCCATAGGAGAGCTTAGTCATTGGGCCAATTCTTCAACACCCATTTTTTCTCTACACCAAGAGAACTTTTGAGTGCTCACAGACTTCGTCAATGCATCCGCAACATTCTTCAAAGTGTCCACCTTTACCAGCAACACCCTTTTAGCCTCAACCATATCTCTAACAAAGTGATATTGAACATCAATGTGCTTTGTCTTTGAATGGTAAGCAGGGTTCTTAGCCAAGAAAATTGTACTTTGTCTATCACATTCTATCCTTATAGCTTGTTGTACCAACCCCATACTTGAACACAATCTCTACAGCCAAACTACTTCCTTGCTTGCATGAGTGGTTGCTAGGTATTCTGCCTTTGTAGTTGAAAGAGACACTACAGACTGTATTTTACTCATCCAGCTGACTGCACCTCCAAATAGGTTAAACACATACCCACTTGTATATCTTATTTGGTCCAGATCTCCAACCCAGACTGCATCAACAAAACCATGAATTTCCAAAATTCTTTCCAATCCTGGTCTTCCCTAGTAGTACAAGCCATAATCACTAGTGCCACGTAAATTTCTAAAAACCCGCTTCACTGTTGTCCAATGATCCTTCCCTGGGTTTGACATAAACCTGCTCAATACTCCCACTTCATGTGCAATGTATGGTCTAGTAGAGACCATTGCATACATTAGACTACCCACTGCACTTGCATATGGAACATGAGACATATCCTCCTCTTCTTCTTGTGTCTTGGGACACTATTCAGCAGACATCTTTACACCTATAGGAATAGGAACATTCATAGGTTTACTATCCTGCATATTTAACCTCTTCAATATAGTCTCGACATACTTCCTCTGGTTTAACCAGAGCTTCCTCTTTGCCTGATCTCTCTTAATTTCCATGCCCAAAATATAGTTTGCAGCACCAAGATGCTTCATGTCGAATTTGTAGAATAGTTGGGTCTTCAAATCTTGGATAATTTATTTGTCATTTCCAATCAACAACATATCATCCACATATAAGACCAAATAAATAAGACGGTCACCAATTAATTTAAAATAAATAGAGTGATCCTCCTTGCTTCTGGTGAAGCCAAGTCCTTGTATATAGGTATCAAATTTTTGATACCACATCCTTGGTGACTGTTTTAACCCATACATAGACTTCTTCAACCTGCATACCAGTTATTTCTTACCCTCCACCATAAAGCCTTCAGGTTTCTTCATGTATATCTCCTCTTCTAGATCCTCATGAGGAAATGTTGTCTTCACATCCATTTGTTCTATCTCAAAATCAAATGCAGCAGCTGTTTCGGGGAAAAACACCCTAGAGGTTTGTTGGGTCAAAACCTCCACAGATCAGGGCATGCTATTCAGAAGGACTCACACACAACCACACTTAAATGCTAAAAACTAGATAAAAACGATAGTAGAACTCACCCGTAGTCCTACGTTCGATGTAGATCCCGCGGGGTCCAAACCCCCAGCAACCCTTCTTCCTCTTCAACCTAGAAAACAAGAAAGAACATGCACGGAAACCTAGTTGTACAGCATATATTGCTCCTAAATGTTAGTGTAATCCATGTGAAACATTATATAAACAATAATAAATGCTTAATAATAAATATTTTCACATATGCAAATAGATATTAACACATAAGTTAAGGAACAAGATGGTTCCTCATTATTGCGAACAGCATGTACAGAAATAGAAAGTGGAGAGATCACCTGAATCCTTCCATGATCTTCGAACAGACCGTCATCCGGATCCGTCCTGCCCTTGCCTCGCTAAGATACCTTCAAGACTTGTGCACACGAGATGGCATATAAACTGATGAACATCTCCAGGAAACAAGGGTTTCCTGTATAAATCTGGGAAAGTGCAGGAGGCACGGCAATTCAGACTTGAATTGGGATTCCAACAGAGTATAATGTCTATAAATTTCTCTCTCCCTTAGGCCATGCACATGAGGGGCTTTTATACTCCCTCAAAGTAGTTTCAATCAGTTGGAAATAGTTGGCCACGTGCTGGGGTGGTTGAACTACTGGAGTAACCATCAACCCAACCCGAAAATAGGGAATTTTTATATATTTTTTAATGATTTTAATGGAATACGCGGAAAAGTACATGTGGACTCGCGTATACACGCGGAAAATTCTAGGCATACCCGCGTATGGGATTTTTAACACTGTTTTTTATGAATTTTGTTCAAGTATGTGGGAATGGGTGCCCAAGGCCATAGATACAATCATGAATCACATGAGGGTGAAAAATGATGCTATAAAAGATGCCCCCTAATATATGAGGTCAGAAGGGGTACATGATGGCCGAAATGTATTATGCACATAGAAAGAACTTCGCAAGGACAAGGGAGGACTTCACCAGATTTCAGCCTTCCAAAAACCAATGAAATAAAACAGAGAGTCAACTCATGTTGAGGCGGGCATACCCATGCTCAGTCAAAAATACATCATATCGAAAGTACATAATAGATCCAAAATGTATACAAGTATAGCTGAACTGAAAGTACACAATGAATCATCTGAGCATGGCCCGGAAGTATAAGTCAGAATCAATGTCTAAGTATCACATATAGAAATCTGATAAATGATGCTGAAACTAGATGTCTGATCATATAAGTAACTGAATCTCCAAGTACCAAATCATAAGAGGTGGAATAAATGGTACAATCACGCAACTTGGGAGCCAACATATAGAATGCTACTGTACTGACACTGCAACATATAAGGGTGAACGGAATCACTGGCAGAAACTGAATGGACTGTCAAAAGTGAACCGAGAAATGCTGATGCAACCTGAGGTCTTCACCAATCACTATGGCACAATTCTACACAATGGGAATAAATGAGCTGAAGTCGACCATGTGAGAAATCGTTGGATTAATGGTCAATAATGTATACCATTAACCAACGCGAGACAACCCACCAATAATGAAAATGAGTGTCAAGGTGCCCCGGTACAATCTAACAAGAGCGAATGAATGATTTGAAGTCGAACACTTGAAAGAATCTACCAATCAGGAGGCAATGATGAATCCCCACTGTTGATAGTGAAGAGTCTGCCACTGATGACAAAAAGACTCTAGACCTTATTCCCAGAGCAATGAGTCAGAGTCGATGGGAAAAGATCTGCTGGAAGGAAGGCATTAAGGCATCTCACATCAGTCCAACGCGAGTGTAACCCGCAGGCCAAGATTTGGAAGGAATCGGATGAAGTAGAGTGACGGAACCAAACCGAAGTACGTTTCTGACGTGCACAAGATGAAGCTAGCGCATGGAAGAAACCCTCTAAACCAACCAATAATGAAAGCTGACACAGAGGCGAGAAATCCACCAATAGGGTCAAATGGAAATCAAGGTATTGTACGAATCCCAAGTGTGATAATGTATGCTGACGTCGAACACAGGGGAAACCACTCAGTCAAAGACCCATAATGATGATCAAATGCTGAGCACAAGGTCACCTATCAATGATGGAAATAGGGTCAGGGTGCGGCTCTAGGTTTTCTCTCAGAGCAATGTGTCATAGTCGATAAGAGACAAACCCGCCAGCGAGAAGTCAATGGAGACCTTCTCAAACCAGCGCGAGCAGAAGACCAAAAAATCTGATGTGATAGAACAAGATACTGACAAAACCGGGAAGGCCGACTGAATAATGAGTCAGGAGACACCGCAGAATGGCCGACTCTAGTTATACTTCCCTTGAAAAAAAGCATGACTCGTGATGACCATGGAAGTAAAAAGTGACACTATATAAGTCTGTTATGCAGGAGGCAAAACAAACTCTCCATATGATTGGAAGAGATAACCAACCGGGGGAGGATTGACCAGTGAAACAAGGCAAAGGCTGAACCTAGGTCAAAACTAAAACCATCCCAAATGGAGGAAATATATAAGTGTATATGCTTTGTTCAAGGGCAACAAACTAACACAGTACTGCCATCAAATTACGAATTTATATCCCGTTCCCGCTCTTTTTGTTATATTTGATTTTTTTGTCTTTTCCATATAATAAGCCTAAAAAAGAATAAAAGAATGTTATGGTACAATGGATAGAATGAGTATCAAGAAACAGATGCACTAGTTCCTGGGATTGGAACAATCCTATTCTCAATGCAAGGTGGCGGAAACTGGTAAAAGATACTCAGAGGAATGTTCCATCCATGGGTAAAAGGGTGTCAAGTCACGATAGCTAAGTGCATGCAATGGTTAACTTGTACAGATAGTCAAGGTCAAAAGTTGGCTTAAACATTGAGTCCAAAATGAAGCCGGCTAAAGGCCAGGATAAATGAGTAGCCAATATGCAATGCAATAATACAACTCAACAACACCAGGGAGCCTCTAGGGTAATAGCCAGAAAAACGATAGTGGAGAAGAAGAAGAATGAAGCTTCAACACATAAGTCATGGCGGGACTAAAGAGGACTCCCGAGCCTACATAAAACACAGCATGGGCAACAAGTGATAGAGAGGAACTAACTAGGAAGCCCATGTAAAGGAAGGCTCTACCACCAAGTCATGATTAAATAATCGACGAGTGAAGTGGGTGTAATACTCATGACCTGATGGGATCGACCCTATGGCAAGTCATCAGAATGGAGGCTAGTATGCAAAATGCAACGGAAAGTGGATTCCCTAACCTATATGCCAGTGAAGATCATATACCTGCCATGACGGGTTAGTAGTCATGGATCAACAACCAGAAAAAATCTCAAATTCGTCAAAATGTACCTGAAAATATACCAATCTGGGCACTTCCAAGCATCCGAGTTATGCAGCTTAAGATAGACTGAAAAAATAAGCATAACAAATTTTTGCAAAAAATTTTCATTTTAGGGCATAAATACACATGTTACCTTATATTTGGTTCATTGTTACAATTGCTGATTTGGGAAAAAGTGCTCTGGAGAAAAGGCCTCTTTCGTCAAAATAGGAGAAATCGACCGTCAAATTTCACCGAATTTGTTAGATAAGTTCTTATTTCATCCTTGTTATTCATTTTGTCCATTCATAAGTTAAAAATTAGGAATTTTCACCGTAGAACCATTTGTTTAAAATCACGGGTTTGCGCATACGTGGGTTTATAATGACCAAGTCGCGTATATACGCGACTGTGTATAAAGAAAGTCGCGTATGCACAACCCAAAATGAAAAAACGCGTAGCTAATGAAAGAATTATTGAATTTTTGTAGGATGACTATATCTTGGAGATAGCGTGAACACAGTGCCATAGACAATGAAGTCATGCAGGACCAAGTATCACTAAATATTCTCCGAAATTGTGGATTGCTCAAGTTTTTCAAAATGCCAAATATGAAGAGTAATGTCTGGTTGCTCGAAATGCTTGTGAACTATTGGGAACCAGAAGAAGACTACTTCATAATAGATCAAATGCCCATACGCATCGAGGTGGAAGATATCTATTTTATTACTGGACTCTCCCGGAGGGGGGAGCCAGTAGACTTGCATGGTAAGCCTTTGGGAGGGCTAACCGTGGAAGATTACGTCCACGTCTACTGTGTAGAGGGTTCCAAGAAATTTGGAACTCAAATTTCTATCAAAGATCTAAGAGACTTGCACATGAAAATTCTCCTTTTTACCATCGGCAGGGTAGCGGGATCTGCTTCCCTACATCAGGCATCCAGGACTCAAATGAGTATAGCAGTGGAGTGCTTAACTCATTTATATGATTGGTGCACAGCTCTACTGATGAATATGAAGCAAAAATTGACTTCTATCTGAAAAGTAAAGACAAAACATTTTGGATATGGTACAATCTTGATGACATTCTTCTTCGAGAAGATTCCTAGGCTGAGACCCAAAGTGATCTCTTCTATCAGCATCCCTAGAGACCCAAGAATTGCTCGATGGGCTGACTTGATGAAGAGATTGGGGGGAAGTGAAGTTCCCCGAACCACTTGGGATGATGAGTTCTTCCTTTGGTGGGGAGAACAAATCATCATTGTGGAAGACTATCCCTATGTCGGGATGGATTTCCGAGGCGATCCATACCTTGTCCTTCCACCAGGCGCGGCATGGGGCATAGTCGGTAAGTTTGCAATTTTTGACTTATATAATTTTTTTGGGATTTTTCAATATGTATGGAAAAATGTGGAAAACAAACATGTTTTTGATTGGATTCAATATTACTTACAATTTTATAATGATCATGATACAGATATTGGACCAGTTCGACCTGGGGGTTACCCATGACATAAGCATTGCAGAGGTGAGGTGGATACAGTAGATCCAGACAGGACCCTCCAGGCTGTACAGAGGAACTTGGAGGGGTTAACCCGCCAAGTACCTATGGCTGCAGTGGAAGATCTGCCTGAAACCATCCAGAGACGGGTGGTAGGAGTACCCCGTGACTGGGTATGGTTATTCTGCCGATTTGCCACCGCGATCATGCTCTATAGGAACACAACTTCTGGGCAGGGACCACAGGATTAGATAGATATGATATATCAGATGACTGTATATTTTTTGAGACTGAACATGATCGGGCATAAGCCCAATTTTTTGTATGACTTATGAATCCAAATTTTGTATATTTTTTTGAACACTCTGATGATATATATACAACAATTTTTGATGTGATGTGACAAATGTATAAAATTGTATGATTTTTTGATGATTAAATTTTATTGTATGGAATGATTAATATGCCAATCAATTTCTTGATTAGCTAATGAGTCTGATATCCAATTGTCAGCTCGAGGAATATGAATGAAAGTTAAAAATTGAAATGATCTTTGTAACAAACGTACCTGTTAGTTCCCAAATCCACCTCAGGCTGAAATAAGGCAGAAACAGGACAACACCAAACCACGCTCAGCCTCGTAGCTAGCCCTACGAGGACAGGAGAGGGCTCTCTCCGGGTCAATCTCAATGAAAATATTCAAAGGGGCTCGAGATGACTAAAACAACAACTGATCTTAGGCTAGATAAACAAATAGGAGAGTTTGATTTTGATTTTTAGGGGTTTTTGTTGGAAAAAGGGAAAAACAATTTTGGGCTTGGGGATGAGGCCAAATTCTTGCAGAGTTCAAGTTGGGGCGAGGTAGGCAGCGGATTTGATGTCTAAGATCAAATGAATGGATTGAAAATACTTCTGAGGAGCTTAAGAGGGAAAGAGAGTGCAAGGATCCTCTTAAAATTGACGAAAAACATATAAAACTAAACAAAAGTATAAGGAAGAGCACGAGCAAATCAATGAATTCTACCTCAGTTACTCATTTGTTTAATTCAGAAGCAAAGAGAAGGGAAATGGCATACATATAACATTAATGAAACTTAAAATAATATGAGAAGAACATCATCAAAACTCATAAGCCACAAGGATCCCAACAAGTGCTGCAAAACGCTGGTCTTTCCTTTGCCAAAAACTGAAAATGGATATACAATGGAGTGCCAAACTTTTCCCAAGAGTCCAACCCTGAAAATGTCTCAGAAAATACAATATATAGACCATCCTAACCCCTTCCCATGCCTCTAGGGGTCGAGCTCATCCTTCTAGGAGTTGTTTCAACCAATTCTAAACATGGAACTGAAATCTAGGCAGCCAAACAACTTGCCTCTATATGCTAGGAAACTGATCCATTCACTTAATTTTCACTTTTTAGTGAATGAATCCTCTAGAAAAAGTAAATATATGCCAAAATTACATCATGGTTACCAAATTGCATCATGGTAGATCAATCATCACATGAAAAAGTAAAACTAGTCAAAACTGGGTGAATTTCTGAGCTGAAGAGTGAAAATGAGGCAAAATTTCTCTATCCGCTGTGCTCAAACTCTCTATGTGTCGCGCCACTTTAGAGCCTGATTTTTAGGCACTTATCGAAGTCCAAATTGAGCTCATAATATATCGTTGGAAAGCCCTGGATGTCTTCTATCCAACGCAAGTGGGATTTTTCAATTTGGAGTTCATTTGCCTCTCCAAAACTGCAATCTCCCAAGACTGGTTCCTGCTGGTGCAAAAAGTGGCAGAAAGGCCATTTTTGGAGTGTTTTTGACCTTTAAGACCACCCAGAACTTCATGAAATCTCTCAGCCATTCCTGAGCATGCATAATTTACAATACAAAACCAAAAAATATCAAGTTTTCCTCCAGAAGATGTCCCAATCATAAGCGCGCGTCGGGTGGCGTGACGCGTTGGGCAGAAAAACCTGTTTTGCAACCAAAATTTTCAAAAATGACAAAATTTCCTCCAAATTTGCTGAAATTTGGAGTGAAGGTCTTCCATCATGTTCCATGCTCATCCAAGGAAGCTTCGGCCAATATTCGGAGTGGATCAGGCCTTTTCTGACGTTTCAGTTCTCTTCTCAACCTCGCTTTCAGGATCTTCATCCTAGCTCTGCAAACGTGTGTGCGGGCCCAAGAGTGATTCTTCATACGTCTGAGCATGTCTTTGTCTCTATTGGCCTTCACCAAGAGCTTCTCCAGATGAATGTTGACGCTTGTAAGGCAAGTCTCTCGCTCAAATGGTGTCATGTCACCTGGTCTCTTATTCCACTCTTCACCAATGTTCGATATCCTGGTTGCCTCAGAAATAGTCTCTGGTGTCAAAGTGAAGTTCACTCCAGCAAGGTTTACATGACCATCATGAAAATGTAAAAAAAAATAAGCGAACCAAATCCTGATGGTGCTGAATCTGAGATATCATCTCACAATACCGAAAACATGAATGTTGCTGAAAGCATGTCATTGCAAGCGGGCAGGCCTGCAATTGAGCCAAAGAAGTGGGCTCCTACCTGACGTGCCTACCACTTTTATGAGACCTCCTCGGTACATTTAGCTCTGCAGTTGAATCACTATCCTGCTCGTATCCCTTCTCATATGATGAATCTGTCTCTGACATGGTGCTGAAAAAAAGGTGTTTGACAAGTATATGTTGATATATGTATGGTGAAAACAAGAGTTTGTGTATGTTTTAATGCCAAATGTGCCACATATGTAATGAAAGGCTGCAAGGAAATATCACAATGGGAAAAAGGACTGTCAAATGAGATTTAAGTGTGAGGACAATCACTGTTTGGGGGGACTTAGGGATTTGGGGATTTATAAGTAATGGGAATGAGTGATAGTGATGGGGGTAGTTTTTAGGAACAAGAGTCAATGAAATGGCAAAACATTCCTAAGTTAAGTGGAATCAAGGAAAATGAAGCATCCCTTGAATGTTGTGGAAATTAGGATTTTATCAATGAAGGGAAGTGGTGGCAAGTGATAGGGTTTGGGGATTTAAAACATGGGACAAAGGGTATAAGGGATATGGGACAGCGGGAATGGGAGAAAAAACTATGGTATGATAGTGTGACAGTGAGGAAAGGGAGAATATGGTGGTCAAAGGCAATAACATAGCACCAAACAACTTTCAACACCTCTTTACAAACCCTATGGAGCATATTTTAATATGGGTATAGGGTTTATGTTTCACCAACTCAATTCTTTGATGTCTTCACTTCTAAACCACAGCACCATAACTAAAAATCATTAAACAGGCTTTTTCAAACTTACTTGGAGAAAATTGAGCTGAAAAAAATTGAGCTTTTATGGAGCAAAGATGATTTTGGCCTTGGGGGCTCTGTGCGCCGCGCACAAGCCCAATGCGCCGCGCTCTGTGGGTTCGCCGCGCCCTTTAGAAATTACACTGTGTATTTCGGCTCTATGCGCCGCGTCGTGTCGGTGCACCACGCTGTTGTCAAACACACAGTCTGCCCTTCTAAAACACAGTTTCATCCCTCCAAACTTCAACATCAACTTTCCTCTTGGATTTTCTGAATATCTCTTGATGCAAATGAATAAATAACTTTGAGAAATATCTTGAAAAGAGATGGTTTTAATTTTTGTTTCTCAAAACCCATTTTGTAATGTTTTTGACTTTGGCACTTTTTCATTTAATAAAACTCTGTCTTTTTGTTTCCTCACTGACTTTCTGAGCTTGAATGATGAAATTGGTTGTTTTTTTCAGGGATGGTGGCATTGAGCCTTGGCAAAGGATGACCAGAGTTTGCATGGTGAAGTACAACATGGTGGAAAGATACATATTTATTACAAAAACAAATTTGACAATTTCTTCTTCAAAACAGAGTTTTGAAGAAGAAACATCCTCGAGCATATTTAACGGTGAAAACTTTTGAACTGAAAACTTATTGAAAACCTCCTCATGGCCTGCGGGAATTATTTAACATTACTGAAGACCAAACCCTAGACCTAGAAACTAAAATGACTCTTTTTGACCAAAATAGCATCTATGACTATAAATGACATGAACTGAACTTTGATGAATTTTGAGAAATTTTGACTAACCCAGCAGGTACAAGCATGAGGGAAAATGAGAGAACAAAGCCCTTCCGTCAGACAATGGCATGCCCCTAACGGAATGCAGATGAATGAGCAGAATGAGACACCTAAACAATGAAATGCAATAAGAGAAATGATCTCTGACCGAGGGATGTAAAGACCAACTCTAACATTGGCTCTAATGGGGATGGTAGCTCCCTGAAGGTGCCAAGAACTACAGATCTTTGGAAAACAGACAGTGCCTTCATCCATTGCGCAATGGAATAAAAAACTCATGCTGAAATGCATGACTGAAAACTGATGACTTGACGACACAAATTGAATCTCACTCAACTAAAAACTTACTCGATACTCAAACAAAACCGACAAATTGGAAATATGCTCAATATGAAGCTTATTCAATACAACCTACTCTAACAATTTCATTCATCACCTGATCAAGTGAAATGAAACAACCATGTAAGTATTGCAGCTGCTGTTTGGATTCTCCGCAAATGCTTGTTTATGAACAAAAAGAGAGAACTACTGAAAGGCAAATCCCATGAAAAATTATGAACAGATCCATTGAATACTATGGATTCTCTATCCGCCTCCAAAAACACTGCATAAGGATCTTGAAATTCATGCTGGATAAGGATCTCAAAATGCACACTAGGACTTAGCTCATCCAATGGATTACTTCTCTTCTCCTCATACCATGAATGCAAAATTTGATTTGAGTTTTGTGATGAGCTTTTTGACGAGACTCCTGCTAAAAATGACAAAGAGACTGGCTTCCGGATCAAGTCTATATCAGCACACGTTTCAACCTTACATAAAGTCAATGGAGAAAAACTTTGATTGAAAACATCATCCAACACATCAGCAATAGGATCATCAAAAACTTGAGAAGACTGCTGTGATGTATCCATTGAAACTGTGTGACCTCCTACTGACTGTTCATCTTTGTCTTTAGAGATATTACGAAAATTCTGCTTTATGAACTGAAATGCTTCGAAAAAAAAGGGTACAGAATCCTCTTGCATCGTTAAATCATGTATTTCATCTTCCACGCCTTCATCTGTAATCTGACCTTCAATTTCATTTGGTGGCTGCAAATCTGATGCTACATGCTACTCAAGAATTTCGTTATCTGTCTCATCCTCAACATTAACACTGAGAGATTGTTGATTTCTTACAGGCTGCTCATTTGAAGATTTACTATGCAATTTACCCTTCAAAAACTGGAATGATTCAAAACAAAATGGTACAGAGTCACCTTCTATCATTTGATCATGTGTGCCAGCTTCCATGTCCTCATCTGCAACTTGAAAATCAATGGCTTTTGGGGATTGCAAATCTGAATATGAGAAATCTTGAAAAAAGTTTTCATTGCACTCAAGATGGTCCAGATCAAGGCTTGTTGGCAGTTGATTTCTGATTGCATGGAATTTATCTCTGATGAAATGAAATGAGTCAAAACAAAAAGTCAAAGATCCTTCACTTACTTCAAAATTTGCTGCACTTTCCTCATCATTGTCATAGCTGATATGCATCGGTTGATCACTGTACTCAAGCTGTTGAAAGTGAAATTCCTCCTCGCACAAACTAGTTGCTGATTTGTCTGCAAGATTAGCTTCTGTTTTGAGAATGTAATCATCATCATACGGATCAAAATGAGGCAAATCATCAGTATAAAACGCATCATCAAGCACACATGTCATATCAATAGCTCTCTCTTCTTCAAGATGATCTATAAAGAAATCACTATGACAATTGAGATAAGAAACAAAATGTTTTCGATCAGCCACTTGTTCTTCTTCAATCAGCAAGCCATGGGCTTGAATGCTATACTCATTCCTTGTGGTGTTATTTTGCATCATCTCTTCTACTGCACTTACCAACATGTCAAGCTTTACCTCTAGAGATATCGATTTCTCCAGATCCATGTTTTTCATCTCTTCTTCCTTCAACCTTGCCCTTCGGATCAGCAAATGAGCCTCTACATTCACTGCACTATTCTGCATCTCGTGAAGTGTTGCAAGATTCCTTTCTCTCAACTGAAACTCCATATCCGGATCAAAGGCACCCAGGTAGTGCAAGAGAGTAGATCTAGGAGAAGGTCTTATATCAACTGGCATTGAAAAATACACTTGGTTAAATCTTGCAGAAAACTGTTGTACTATCTCCCCTGGCAGTCTTTTCAGCTGGGTATACTCTTCTATAATAAGAAAAAGGTTATGTCCGATCACCCACCTGTCGAGGAAAACTTTGACGAACTGCTGGAAATCTGAGATGCTCGCATCAGGCAGGGCTTTAAACCAACTCTTCACTTGGCCTTGAAAAGAAAGAGCAAACAGTCTAATACTAACATCTTCATCATCAACTTCAAAAAGGTCAAGAAAAGACTCAAAATTCAGAACATGTCTCTCAGCAGTGATGTCGTTGCGTTCACCATCAAATCTTGGTAGATATAGGTCATAATGTTTAGGGAAAGCATGGGATATAGGAGGTAAAATCAGAGGCTTGTATCAATTTGGAATTTTATAAGGTATAGGGGTATGTACAAATGCTGCAGAATCAGTCTTGGTCTCTTAAGGTTCATCATTTTGAAGATGGTCATTGCAAGATTCGGAAGAAAGGTCTTGATCAAGCTCAAAGGCATGCAAATCTTTGGTATTCACAATCTTCAAAGGGAAGGAATCAAATGTAGGCCGAGGATCTTTTCTCAAATAAAATATACTTTGCAAAGCCTTCTTGACATTATCGGGAAAAGAGAAGAAATAATTTATGAAAAAGAACAAAATCTCTTGGATGGAATTCCAACTTGAATACCTGATCTTGCCATATTGCCCTTTCATGTTTCTGCTAATCAGGTTCATCCTCCAGTGAAGTCCTTGGATCTGATCTCGAAATTGATTTTGAGTCACTAGGTGAATGATTTCAGCCTTGCGGTGTCTGATCATTGTCCACCATCAACTATCAGATATAACTTGATACATGTACTAGGGCAATTTGCAAGTTAAATGTTACGATTACAAGCTAGACCGGAGATTGACTGAAGCATCGTTTATCTATTTCCGCTGATGCATAGCAAGAGCATTTCGAAGGCTACCTGGCATGACATCAGGCTCTGTCTGTAGCTTATAAATCGAATAACACTAACAAGCAAACCATTTTCTCCCCAGTATGGTCGCCACTATGTTAGTTCCCAAATCCACCTCAGGCTGAAATAAGGCAGAAAAAGGACAACACCAAACCACGCTCAACCTCGTAGCTAGCCCTACGAGGATAGGAGAGGACTCTCTCCAGGTAAATCTCAATGAAAATATTCAAAGGGGCTTGAGATGACTAAAACAACAACTGATCTTAGGCTAGATAAACAAATAGGAGAGTTTGATTTTGATTTTTAGGGGTTTTTGTTGGAAAAAGGGAAAAACAATTTTGGGCTTGGGGATGAGGCCAAATTCTTGCAGAGTTCAAGTTGGGGCGCGGTAGGCAGCGGATTTGATGTCTGAGATCAAATGAATGGATTGAAAATACTTCTGAGGAGCTCAAGAGGGAAAGAGAGTGCAAGGATCCTTTTAAAACTGACGAAAAACATTTAAAACTAAACAAAAGTATAAGGAAGAGCACGAGCAAATCAATGAATTCTACCTCAGTTACTCATTTGTTTAATTCAGAAGCAAAGAGAAGGGAAATGGCATACATATAACATTAATTAAACTTACAATAATATGATAAGAACATCATCAAAACTCATAAGCCACAAGGATCCCAACAAGTGCTGCAAAACGTTGGTCTTTCCTTTGCCAAAAACTGAAAATGGATATACAATGGAGTGCCAAACTTTTCCCAAGAGTCCAACCCTGAAAATGTCTCAGAAAATACAATATATAGACCATCCTAACCCCTTCCCATGCCTCTAGGGGTCGAGCTCATCCTTCTAGGAGCTGTTTCAACCAATTCTAAACATGGAACTGAAATCTATGCAGCCAAACAACTTGCCTCTATATGCTAGGAAACTGATCCATTCACTTAATTTTCACTTTTTAGTGAATGAACCCTCTAGAAAAAGTAAATATATTCCAAAATTACATCATGGTTACCAAATTACATCATGGTAGATCAATCATCACATGAAAAAGTAAAACTAGTCAAAACTGGGCAAATTTATGAGCTGAAGAGTGAAAATGAGGCAAAATTTCTCTATGCGCCGCGCTCAAATTCTCCATGCATCGTGCCACTTTGGAGCTGACTTTGAGGCACTTCCTGAACTCCAAATTTAGCTCATGATAGCTAGTTGGAAAGCCCTAGATCTCTTCTATCCAACCGAAGTGGAATTTTTCAATTTGAAGTTCATTTTCCCCTCCAAAACTGCAATCTCCAAAGACTGGTTCCTGCTGGTGCAAAAAGTGGCAGAAAGGCCATTTTTTTAGTGTTTTTGACCTTTAAGACCACCCAGAACTTCATGAAATCTCTCAGAAATTCCTGAGCATGCATAATTTACCATAAAAAACCCAAAAATATCAATTTTTCCTCCAGAAGATGTCCCAATCATAAGCGCACGTCGGGTGGCGTGACGCCTCGGGCAGAAAAACATGTTTTGCAACCAAAATTTTCAAAAATGACAAAATTTCCTCCAAATTTGCTGAAATTTGGAGTGAAGGTCTTCCATCATGTTCCATGCTCTGCCAAGGAAGCTTCGGCCAATATTCGGAGTGGATCAGGCCTTTTCTAACGTTTCAGTGCTCTTCTCAACCTCGCTTTCAGGATCTTCATCCTAGCTCTGCAAACATGTGTGCAGGCCCAATAGTGATTCTTCATATGTCTGAGCATGTCTTTGTCTCTATTTGCCTTCGCCAAGAGCTTTTCCAAATGAATTTTGACGCTTGTAAGGCAAGTCTCTCGCTCAAATGATGTCATGTCACTTGGTCTCTTATTCCACTCTTCACCAATGTTCGGTATCTCGGTTGCCTCAAAAATAGTCTCTGGTGTCAAAGTGAAGTTCACTCCAGAAAGGTTTACATGAAAATCAGACAAATGTAAAAAAAAATAAGCGAACCAACTCCTGATGGTGCTGAATCTGAGATATAATCTCACAATACCGAAAACATGAATGTTGCTGAAAGCATATCATTACAACCAGGGAGGCCTGCAATTGAGCCAAAGAAGTGGGCTCCTCCCTGATGTGCCTGCCACTTTTATGAGACCTCCTCGGTACATTTAGCTCTGCGGTTGAATCACTGTCCTACTCGTATCCCTGCTTATATGATGAATCTGTCTCTGACATGGTGCTGAAAACAAGGTGTTTGACAAGTATATGCTGATATATGTTTGGTGAAAACAAGAGTTTGTGTATGTTTTAATTCCAAATGTGCCACATATGTAATGAAAGGCTGCAAGGAAATATCACAATGGGAAAAAGGACTGTCAAATGAGATTTAAGTGTGAGGACAATCACTGTTTGGGGGGACTTAGGGATTTGGGGATTTATAAGTAATGGGAATGAGTGATAGTGATGGGGGTAGTTTTTAGGAACAAGAGTCAATGAAATGGCAAAACATTCCTGAGTTAAGTGGAATCAAGGAAAATGAAGCAACCCTTGAATTTTGTGGAAATTAGGATTTTATCAATGAAGGGAAGTGGTGGAAAGTGATAGGGTTTGGGGATTTAAAACATGGGACGAAGGGTATAAGGGATATGGGATAGCGGAAATGAGAGAAAAAACTATGGTATGATAGTGTGATAGTGAGGAAAGGGAGAATATGGTGGTCAACAACAATAACATAGCACCAAACAACTTTCAACACCTCTTTACAAACCCTATGGAGCAAATTTTAATATGGGTATTGGGTTTATGTTTCACCAACTCAATTCTTTGATGTCTTCACTTCTAAACCACAACACCATAACTAAAAATCATTAAACAGGCTTTGTAAAACTTACTTGGAGAAAATTGAGCTGAAAAAAATCGAGTTTTTATGGAGCGAAGATGATTTTGGCCTTGGGGGTTCTGTGCGCCACGCACAAGCCCAATGCCCCGCGCTCTGTGGGTGCACCGCGCCCTTTAGAAATTACACTGTGTATTTCGGCTCTATGCACCGCGTCGTGTGGGTGCGCCGCGGCCTATCCCAATGCACCGCGCTGTTGTCAAATACACAGTCTGCCCTTCTAAAACACAGTTTCATCCCTCCAAACTTCAACATCGACTTTCCTCTTGGATTTTCTGAATATCTCTTGATGCAAATGAATAAATAACTTTGAGAAATATCTTGAAAAGAGACGGTTTTAATTTTTGTTTCTCAAAACCCATTTTGTAATGTTTTTGACTTTGGCACTTTTTCATTTAATAAAACTCTGTCTTTTTGTTTCCTCACTGACTTTCTGAGCTTGAATGATGAAATTGGTTGATTTTTTCAGGGATGGTGGCATTGAGCCTTGGAAAAGGATGACCAGAGTTTGCATGGTGAAGTACAACATGGCAGAAAGATACATATTTATTACAAAAACAAATTTGACAATTTCTTCTTCAAAACAGAGTTTTGAAGAAGAAACATCGTCGAGCATATTTAACGGTGAAAAATTTTGAA
The DNA here is from genome assembly GCA_034641835.2 of Pinus albicaulis. NCBI lineage: Eukaryota > Viridiplantae > Streptophyta > Pinopsida > Pinales > Pinaceae > Pinus > Pinus albicaulis. The sequence goes on from CM076571.1 coordinate 394,289,844, forward strand.
CTGAAAACTTATTGAAAACCTCCTCATGGCCTGCGGGAATTATTTAACATTACTGAAGACCAAACCCTAGACCTAGAAACTAAAATGACTCTTTTTGACCAAAATAGCATCTATGACTATAAATGACATGAATTGAACTTTGATGAATTTTGAGAAATTTTGACCAACCCAGCAGGTACACGCATGAGGGAAAATGAGAGAACAAAGCCCTTCCGTCAAACAATGGCATGCCCCTAACGGAATGCAGATGAATGAGCAGAATGAGACACCTAAACAATGAAATGCAATAAGAGAAATGATCTCTAACGGAGGGATGTAAAGACCGACTCTAACAGTACCCTCAAGAACAACCGGAGTAAAACAGGATCTCGAACCCGATAAGTATTGTTCAACTACGACACCACCAGCTGAGAGTCCAAGAAAACTACCAACGAATCAACACCCAAAGATATTGCCTCCGAGAGTAGATAAACAACTGCAGTGTATTCTGCTATATTATTGGAAGCAGGACCAATGCAGATTCCTCTTGATACTAACAGCTGACCAGATGGATAATGAAGCACCCGAGTCGTGGAAGCCAAGTTCCGGGTGTGTCTACTAGCACCATCGGAGAAATCAAAATTACTCATGACATCCGACACAACTTACCAAATCAGTTCAAAAACATCACCATCCCATCAAAGATCAAAAAACAACTAGATATGTACAAGTAAAAACTACTATATACAAAAGAAAAATGTCAGGCCGAAGCCTAGGCATAATAATTTTTCAAATAGAGCCCATTTCTGGTCTCCGAAAACTCGTTTCCTTCAAAATCAACCAAGGTATATGCTCCTTTTTTAAGGACTTTTTTAACGATGAAGGGGCCATACCACATAGACTTAAATTTTCCTGCCCCCAGGGCATATTTTTCTTGGGCATAGACCAAAACAAGGTCACCTTCCGAAAAAACCCTAGGTTTGACCACCTTATTGTACTGAAATTTGACTCGGTTTTTATGTGCTTCATTCATTGTGGCGGCATCCGACGCTGCTCATCGAGATGTTCCAGATGAAGGAGACATTCTTCAAGACTAGAAGTGTCAGGAAGAAGTTCAACAGCTAACTTTAGAGAAGGAATCTCACATTCAATGGGAAATACGGATTCCAACCTGTGAACTAGCTGAAATGGAGTAAAGCGAGTTGTAGTTTTCACTGACATCCTGTATGCCCAAAGTGCAAGATATAGCATAATATGCCAGTTGGATCGAGCTTTATTGATTGTCCTCTGAAGAATTTTCTTCAAGGATTTATTCACGGCTTCCACTTGCCCATTGGCTTGAGGATAATATGGAGATGAATGCTCCTGCCATAAACCTAATTTTAGAGCCAACTCAGCCATCATGCTATTCTGAAAATGACTGCCATGATCAGTGACAATCTCTCTAGGAATACCAAAATGAGCAATAACTTGGTTGAAAAGAAAAAGAGCTGCAGTCTCACTATCATTCCCAAAATTTGGCATAGCCTCGACCCACTTCGTAAAGTAGTCTACTGCTTGTAAATAATGTACTTGTGACCTTTAGCCGAAGGTGGGTTACAAGTAGTATAATCAATACCCCACTTTGTAAAGGGACCGACAGTAATGACTGGAAAAAGCGGAGCTGGATGAGCGTGCATTTTTCGAATATAAACTTGACACGGATGACACTTTTTGACCGACTCCATACAATCTTTGAAAATCGAAGGCCAAAAGTACCTAGCACGCAAGATCTTTTGGGCTGTAGCAAGCTGAGATAAATGACCACCACAAGCTCCACTGTGGAAATCATTCAGCACAGCCTCAGCTTCTTCGAGAGTTAAGCAGCATCTCAGGATTGAATCAACCCCTCGACGGTATAAAGCATCACCAATGATCAAGTAATTCTTATCCAAGTGACGCAACTTACGGCGCTCATCTTTCGAAAACGTAGAGGGAAACTTCACAGTATGAAGATACACAATGATATCTCCATACCAAGGATCCTGTGGAGAGATAAGAAACAAATGTTCATCCGGGAAGGATTCATCATAGACTATCTCTTCCCCACAGGGCAACTCGGAGATCAATTCTGCGAAAACCAATGATTTCTTGGACTTGGCAGACATGAACTCTAGATCAAATTCCTGCAAAATCACAATCCATCTATTGTATTTGCCCCCAATCACTCGCCTACTGAGAACAAACTGAAATGGATTGGCTGCTGCCTAAACATAAGTTTTTCGTAGAAGAATATAATGCCGGAGTCGCTACACAGCATGAACAGCTGCTAAGGCTAACTTTTCTATCGGAGTATACCGGAGTTCAGGTCCTAACAATCCTTGACTAAGATAGTATATAACATGCTCTACAAGGGCATCATCTTCCTAAACTAGAATCATACCCATGGTAGATTCTGTTGCTGCAAGTTACAAAAGGAAATCCCTACTATAATCAAGTGGACTCAATAAAGGAGTAGAGGTCAATGCTTTTTTCAAAGCATCGAATGAGCGTTGAGAGAATTCATCTCAAAAAAATGGAACTCCCTTCTTCAACAATCTCATAAATCCCTTGGTAACTTCAGCATAATTTACGATAAATCTCCGCAGAAAATTAGCCTTTCCTTGTAGACTTTGAAGTTTACGAATAGAGGACGGGGGAGGCAACCGAAGTATTACCTCAACCTTGAAGGGATCTACCCTAATCCCTTCCCTAGACACAATGAATCCCAATAACCGACCGGATGTAACCGCGAAAACGCACTTGTTCGAATTCAACCTAATCTTGTTGAAATGACATCGTTCAAATATTTGAAGGATGTGAGCAGGATGATCCATTCTCTTTCAAGAATGAGCAACTAAATCATCCAAATATGCCTCGATAATCTGTTTGATGTCGTGGAAGGCGTATGACATGGCCCGCTGAAATGTAGCGCTAGAATTTTTAAGACCAAAAGGCATCTTCTTTTAAGAAAAAGTACCCCAGGGAAAAATAAAGGCAGTCTTATGCTGATCTTCAGGACGGATAGTAATCTGATTATATCCAGAGAAACTTTCCATGAAGGAGAAAATCTCATTACCAGCACACTCATCAATGATCTGATCTATAAATGGTGTGGGGTAATTATCTTTAGGACATGCTTTATTAAGGTCTCTGAAATCAATGCAAACTCGAATTGTTCCTTGTTTTTTATCTACGGGAACAGGGTTTGAAACCCATTCAGTCAAAGGAATAGGGAAAATGAATCCCACCTTAAGGAGCTTCTCCACCTCAGCTTTGATAGCTGCTGCCTTCCTAGGATTGACCGGATGAAGTTTTTTTCTCACAGGCTTAGCGTTTTCGTAAGTCTTGATCTCATGCTGGACAATAGATGGGTCTATACCAGGCATTTCCTCATAAGACCAAGCGAATACATCCCTATACTCTTTAAAGATATCGGTGTAAATCTGAATCTCTTTAGGGGAACATTCAGCTCCGATGAAGACATTCTCAATAATATTGGGATCCCTGGAAATGTTCACCGAGATAGTTGGAGAAATCACAGCCATGTTCCCTTCAACATATACCCGTGTTGGTGCTAAAGGGTTCAGGACTGGGCGAATAGGACTAGGAGACTGAGGACTTGGAAAACTTGTTTCAACTTCGCTCAAATCAGGTAAAAAGTAAGACCGATGATGCAAATAATCCCACGGTCTATCTATACCAGTTATAGCTTCCAGGATGGCCTCTTCAGATGGAAGAGTGGTATCAAGGCAATCCTGGGCAGAAGAAGAACTAAGTGTCCAAGCCAGAGCCACATCTCCATCCAACTCTTCCAGTGAAAGAGGAGCTGGGATGGACTCTGCAGAGTCAACAATAGACTGATAAGCAATCTCAACTGCAGACATTGGAAATGCGATTCCACCCACTTGACCTTCCGCTAATGTGGCGGTAGGGGAAGGTAAGGTCCAAGAGTCCGAAAAATAATGAGTTCTAAAGAACTCTCTTCGAAGAGGAGCCCTAGAGGATGAAATTGCATTTATATGAACCATAGGAGGTGGAATATCAAAATTACCCATCAAGGAAGAATACATTCCAACCCCTAAATTCTCAACAGGCTCCTTAGTATTATCCAACTTTGGAATACTTGAGTCAGTAGATGCATTCGGGTCTACAGGAGGACAGTCCAGTTGCTCCACTGTAACAATCCTCCCTTCGTGAGAGAAACAAATAATCTGAAACAATGAAGATGCAATGGCATCCATCAGATAAATCCAGTTTCTCCCCAACAGAAGGTTGTAGTCAAAGCTTGCATCAACTATCTCAACCTCTATATTTACAGTTTTTCCCCCAACAAAGATGGGAAAAGCTGGGAAAATTCCATGCGGTCTGTGAGAATGACCATCAAACGCAGTCATAAGAGTATCAGATGGAACAACTGCGGGAGATCCAATTCCCTTCCAGCATGTGAGAGACATCACACATGTGGAAGCACCCTCATCAACGACCATTCGAAAAATATTGCATTTCCGGTACGATGATTTAATATGAAAATCCATATGATGGGGGAGTCGCTTTTTAAAATTATACATATCAAATGTAATCATAAGAGAATTCTTTGGATCGACAGCCCCAAGAGCAGTGAGCAGAGCACTACGCTGAGCTGGACAAGACTGGAGCACCTCAAGAGCCGACATGGCAGAAGGACTCTACGCCAGATCTTCCACAATAGAGTAGTTCTAGGCATCCCTAGAATTTGGATTAATCGTAGTACACTTAGTAGATGCTTTGGGCATCCGAGGTATAGGCTCAATAGTAGGCCTCGTAATATGAAGCGGCTCAGTAGCATCGGGAGAACCCTTAGCTTTCGAAGACTCTTCTTCGCCATAATCACGGGATCTCATGGTGACATCCATGTGAGCACTCATCATGTATATGTTTGATGGAATTTCCCCTTCCTGGGTGCCCCCAGAGGAAGCCCCAGTATTTTGATTCGCGCCAACAACTAGTTGTTTCCCTTGGGGAAAAGGGTTTGTCAACACAGCCTAGGAACTGGAGGAACCCTATTGAGCTAACAAGCGCTCCGCATCTTGAATTTTATGGCAAAGGTGAGTAAGATGGTCTCCAGCACACAACTTGCATGGAAACTTCACTTTCTTTTTATCCTTTGGACCCTCACCAACATGCTCGTTGGTTTTATTTGCATTACCCTTCCCATTCTTGCCCTTTTTCTTATTATTCTGTACTTTATTATTTCCTTCGGATTGTTGATTTCCTTTGGGATCGGAAGTTTGGACGGCATTTACTGACAAATATTGGGAAGGCGATGACTCAGCAGGCACAACCTGGCCAGAAGGAGCAGATTGTATAGACAACTGCTGCAATTGAGTAAGTAGTTTAGCTGCACCACTATTGATCGACCCAATAAGTCCATCACCATGAGGACCAGGCTTAGTCTTGGATAAATCTAATTTGGAGTGAGGAGCATTGGGAAAATATTTATGAAAGACTCCAAACTGAGAATATATCAGTTCCAGCTGTTGGGCCCTAAAAATAGCCTGTTCCTCAGAAAATACCCCAGACAGGGATACACCTTTAGAAATTTCTGACTGCAGAGATTTCAAAAACCATTCCAAAAGGAATTCTCCTGGAATATGAGCTTTAATAAGCCTCTTCCTTCTCCGCCATTCCTAAATATGGTTAGAAATGTGGGTTGCGTCATCCTATTTAAAATTAGCTAGGAGTTCAGTCCCGGCGTCATAACGGACGGGCAACTAGAAATGATTTAGAAATGTAACAGCCAGATCTCCAAATGTAGCAAAACTGCCCCTAGTTAACTCAATATACCACTTGGCAGCGTTTGCAGGTAAGGTGCGTTGAAACAGTCTCAACCTAATTGAATCATCGATCAGGGAGTTAGAAGAGCACCATAAATGGAAAGTGGTGATGTGATCAGCTGGATCCTCTCCATTCTTGCCTTCAAACTTTGGAATGTCTGAAGGTAGTTTGGTCGGGACCGGAGGCCACCCAGGACTATACCGGATCGGATCGTTTTTCAATTTTGACAGATCAGGAAAGTTTAACGTCGCCAAAAAAGGTAAACGAGGTGGAGCCTGAGGATTCCATCCTTGATGGGATGAATTCCCTACATTCTGAAAAGAATACCCTAGATTTGATAAGGCACCAAGTTGCCAGAAAGAACTCATAGAAAAAGGAGAAGAACATCCTCCCAACGCAGAGTTACCAAAGACTGGACCAGTTCCCCCTCCTGAAGTATTGAATGAAGAGGAAAGCCCCTGATAGGGGTTCCAGGCATTAGAAAGAGGTGAAAATTTCTGATAAGCACTTGACGAAGGGAAAGAAGCATTCCCTTGGTGACCAGCGTAAAACTGATTCCCTGCCCCCGCTGAAGTAAATACAGGGTTCCAACCTGTAAAAGTAGTCGAATTCTGACCACCAGACCAAGGGTTAAAACTCTGAGTCTAAGAAGTAAATAGAAAGGACCCTAAAGAAGGATTCGAACCAGGAATATGCCCAGTTCCGAAGGGGAACCCTTGAAAGGAAGCTGATCCACTAGCCATGAAAGACATGGGTGTAGATCCAGCTGCAGTAACGAAAAAGGAAAATGAAGGAATCCCACTAGTGGGAATTCCAAAACAAAAGGGACCAAATTGAGAAGCATGTGCTTGGGTGAAACCAGAGCCAAACACAGCAGTACTAGAAGCAATCGAAGATATAGCAATAGTGCCTCCTCCTTCTAGAGAAGCAGGAGTCTGAATGCTTGCAGCACTCACAACGGAAGCCGTGTTCCCAGTCGTGGCCATCGAAAGGTATGAATAATATGGAGGATCTTCTGGTCTTGCAGACTTAGGTCCGATGTATTGAACAACGAACGGATAATCAGGAGGAAGAAGATATGGAAGTGACTCAGAGGGTTGAGGTACTTCCTCTACTTGTACTTCTTCTTCCTGCGGAAATAAGAATCTCGAGGTGAGCCGAGTGCTCCTCTCGGAACCAACACCAGAACCAGATACGAAACCTTCAATCCCTTGTGGAGGATCTCTCTCCACTACATCAGATGCCATACGGTGATACTCACCTGCTAAATTAATCCTACGCCTTCTTGAAGAAGGCTTTGGACTCTCGGGAGATAACCCCCGGATTCTCCTCGATCGACGAGGCGCTTGATCAGCCACTTTAAAAAATTTTAATTGGACTCAAAAAGGTATAAAGCTAGGCAAGCTAGGAGCAAAGAGCACTCACTACAAAAAATCCCTGAGATACAATCAAGCAAACAACCTTCAGGTATTTCCGCTCCGAGTGATTAGGACCGGACACCAAAATACAAGAAAGCGAAGAATAGGACCTCCCGAAAGTATTCTAGGATAATTACGGCCCAAGCCTACTAGCGAAGGTAACAGAAACAGTTATGCTGACCTCCTACCAACAGCCTTTGACGGCACAAGTACCCAAGCTTCGCAAGGGCACCCCCCAGAAGTACTGCTAGAAGTGATACGACGTCTGCCTCAGGTACCACGGGTATTCCCCTCCGCACTCACCTATGTGGAACCTAGGAATGGCAACTATGGGCACCATTCCGTGTCAAAAGCCGGGCGGAACGGTCTTGAGGTCAGATCCAGCAAATCAGAGAGGGGGTATCTCTCTTCTCAGCCTTCACTTCCCCTCGCGCTTGACTCTCTGGAGGAGATATTTCCCGGTCCACCTAACGGAGTTGGATTTCACTCAATTAATAAACTTCTATGTTTTTGTTTGAGCGGCCTTGGAGAGTTAACTTTCCACTCACCTAATCCAAGGCCCTACAACCTAGCTAGTTGGTGCATGACACTTAATAAAAAACTTGCTATTTGCTTTTAAATTATAGCGCTTATTTTAATCGGCTGTTATATTAAGTCAAAGGGATACGGAAATGAAACTCATGGTGTTTTTTTATGCAGAAAAGAAATTAATGAAAACCAAACTACATGCAAATGAAATAATTTCCTTTCGATGAAAATAAATTTCTACACGGGTTCTACGAGACTAAAATTTTTTATTTTTCTTTTCAGATAAAAAACTTCACACTTGCAAAAACTATGAAAAATACTATAAATGCTTAAGTGCGCCTAATACAAATAACTAAGAGTATGCAAATTCTAAGATGCAAAATCTACTAAAGCAGAGATAATTTTCCCAAAGATCCTTAAGTTTTATCACTTTTTGATTGTCCACAAAACTAGTTCCCAAAAGTAGAAACTCTCAATATGAAGACATCAAAATATGCTTGAAAACAAGAGGAAGAAACCAATGAAAATTCCTTTCCAAAATCAAGTCAAAAACCAAAGGCAAGAAATCTTAACAAAGCTTCAAGAGATGTAACAAAACGAAAAAAAAATCAAAAACAAAAGCAAATGACAAAACAAAATGTTTTTTGAGCTTTTGAATTTTATAAAAAAGAAGAGCTCGAAGAGACTAATAAAACTATCAAATCCCAATCCAAACAACTCTGAATTCCAAGAAAAAATTCAAAAATGCTCCAAATCTTATAGGGCTACTTAGTAGCAAGATTTATATGAGCAACAGAAGACAAGAAACTCAGTAACTCAGCCCAGAAGAATAGTACAACCTTGCAGCAAACAAGAACTTCAAAGAACCAAGAAAGACTCTTCAAAAATTGCAACAAGACCTAGTCAAATGAACTCAAGAAAAATAACCAAAAGCAGGCAAAAATCCAAGCGCAAAGCAAAACATAAAATGAGGGAAGATTATATGAGCAAAAGCTCTCTGTCCTGATGAAGCAAAACAGCCAAGAATCCCCAGAAAGAGATCTTGGTACTCACACCAGAAATGCAAGCACTAAAAACAAGATTTGCCAGATAAGCTAGTCTTCAACCAAAAAAGAGAGAAAAAAGACCAATGACCACTTTCAACACAATCTAGAAGATATAAAAACACTACAGGAACAAGTCTCCACAGGCAGACAAGACTAAAAAGTCAAGAAATAAAAAATTTCAAAATTTTCCCAGGCATACGCTACTTGACAGTTTTGAAACAAGCGTGCATATGCGACTGTGTCAAAGGAAACCCGCGTATACGCGACTTCCTTTGAAGCAAACTGTGTGTATACGCATCTGTGTATAGACAAACTCGCGTATGAAAAGGTAAATAATGAAAAATAAAAAATATCAAGCCTGGATAAAGAACCAGGTCTTCAGTCTGACTGAGAAAAAGTTATCTGGACTGGTAATAATGATTCAAACTATTGGAAACCTTTCAAATAGCTGAAACCACCCAACAAGGGAATCAAAAGAATGCGATCCCCAGCGGAGTCGCCAATTCTGTTTCGGGGAAAAACACCCTAGAGGTTTGTTGGGTCAAAACCTCCACAAATCAGGGAATGCTATTCAGAAGGACTCACACACAACCACACTTAAATGCTAAAAACTAGATAACAACAATAGTAGAACTCACTCGTAGTCCTACGTTCGATGTAGATCCCGTGGTGTCCAAACCCCCAGCAACCCTTCTTCCTCTTCAACCTAGAAAACAAGAAATAACATGCACGGAAACCTAGTTGTACAGCATATATTGCTCCTAAATGTTAGTGTAATCCATGTGAAACATTATATAAACAATAATAAATGCTTAATAATCAATCTTTTCACATATGCAAATAGATATTAACACATAAGTTTAGGAACAATATGGTTCTTCATTATTGCGAACAGCATGTACAAAAATAAAAAGTGGAGAGATCACCTGAATCCTTCCATGATCTTCGAAAAGACCGTCATCCGGATCCGTCCCGCCCTTGCCTCGTTAAGATACCTTCAAGACTTGTGCACACGAGATGGCATATAAACTGATGAACATCTCCAGGAAACAAGGGTTTCTTGTATAAATCTGGGAAAGTGCAGGAGGCACGGGAATTCAGACTTGAATTGGGATTCCAATAGAGTATAATGTCTATAAATTTCTCTCTCCCTTAGGCCATGCACATGAGGGGCTTTTATACTCCCTCAAAGTAGTTTCAATCAGTTGGAAACAGTTGGCCACGTGATGGGGTGGTTGAACTACTGGAGTAACCATCAACCCAGCCCGAAAATAGGGAATTTTTATATATTTTTTAATGATTTTAATGGAATACACGGAAAAGTACATGTGGACTCACGTATACACGCGGAAAATTCTGGGCATACTCGCGTATGGGATTTTTAACACTGTTTTTTATGAATTTTGTTCAATTCTGTGGGAATGGGTGCCCAAGGCCATAGATACAATCATGAATCACATGAGGGTGAAAAATGATGCTATAACAGCAGCAACAGATAAAATTAATCTAATAGAAGTAACTTTGGCAACAGGAGAAAAAATATCACCAAAATCAATTCCCGGCACTCGGGAATAACCTTTTGCTACCAACTAAACTTTGTATTTCTCCACCTTGCCTTCTACACTCATCTTCTTCTTAAACACCCATTTTCTCCCAATGGGCTTCCTTCCAGCCGACAACTCCACCAGATCCCATGCCTCATTTTTGTGCAAGGATGCCATTTCATCAACCATGGCCTCCTTCCAGAGTTTTCCATCCTTGGAATCTACTGCCTCCCTGACAGTTCTGGGATCATCATCAGTTATAGTTAAGGCAAAACCTGAACAGAAAGCAGATGGACTATACCTTTCTAGTTGCCTTCTTTCCCGAACTGATCTTCTCAAAGCTGGAGTTTGTGGCTCTTCATCTTCTGAGTCTTCTTCTATTGTAGAGTCCGATTCATCCTCCTTTAGCTCAAACTCTATCTTCTCAGGTTCCTTTGGTAGGACTTCATGTTTAACAACATCTTTCACTTCTCTAAACACCACATCTCGGCTGTACACAACCTTCCTCGTTTCTGGGTTCCAAAGCTTGTAACCCTTTAAACCATCCTTATACCCAATAAAGATGCACCTTTCAGATTTATTATCCAACTTGGTCCTTTTCTCCTTTGGAACGTGTACATATGCATCACATCCAAATACCCTTAGATTTGAAAGAGAGGGTTTCTTACCAGTTCATACCTCATGTGGAGTCTTATCCTCCAACGCTGATGAAGGCGATCTATTAACTAAGTAACATGCAGTCTCCACTGCCTCTGCCCAGAATTCTTTTCCTATCCCGTTACCACTGAGCATGCTTCTTGCCTTTTCCATCAGCGTTCTATTCATTCTTTCTGCAACTCTGTTTTACTGAGGTGTGTATGGAGTAGTCTTACGCCGTACTATACCACACTTCTTACAGAACTCTTCAAATTCCTTCTTACAGAACTCCCCACCATTATCTGTCCTCAGCGCCTTTATCTTCTTCTCTGTCTAGTTTTCCACCAGAGCCTTAAATTCTTTAAATCTCTCAAGGACTTTAGATTTATTCCTCAAGAAATATATCCATGTATTCCTTGAGAATTCATCTATGAATGAAACATAGTACACAGACTTTCCCAATGATGGAACTGACACAGGTCCAAACACATCACTGTGCATAAGTTCTAATATCTTGTTCGCCTTCTTAGCACCAGAAGGAAAACTCACTTGATTCTGCTTCCCATATACACAATGTTCACAGAAATTGAAATCTAGAGAGACATTAGACATACCTTCTACCATACCATTTCTATGTAGTATCCGAAGGCCCTTCTCTGCAATATGTCCAAGCCTTTGATGCCATAGCATGGTCTTTTCTCCAAAGAAAGCTAGGCTTTCCACTCCACTTTCAGGAACCACATAACTATTACACCCATAAATAACAGTGCTAACTTGTAGCTTGTACAGAGTTCCAGTCCAAAATCCCCGCATTAATACCAGTGCTCCTCGAACCATCTTGCAGACATCTTTCTCGAACAATGTTTTTACACCTGCATCATCCATCTTGCTTACGGAAATCAAATTTTTTGCAAATGCAGGAATATGCATAACACTAGGAAGTGTTCTAATCCTTCCACCTTGTAGCTTCAGCTTGACCTTTCCACGTCCAATGATTTTGGCCTTCCTATCATCCCCTAAGAAGACATCACCATCATATTTCTCATACTCGCAGAACCACTCCCTATGAAGAGTGGAGTGAAAGGATGCACCTGAGTCAATCAACCATGACTCATGATCTACATGTGTATTTGAAGAAGAAGCCAAATACACATCCCCACCTTCATTCGAGGTGGTTTTTGCCTCTGCAGAAGGAGCATCATCAGATCCCTTTCCTTTTTCAGGAGCTTTAGATCTGTACTCCTTTTTGTAGTGCCCTTCCTTTCCACATTTCCAGCATACCTTTACAAAATTTCCAGGAAATTTATATCTTCCTCTAGATTTGGATCTCCCACTCGAAACCTTATTTTTGTTTCTGTTTTGGGACCTTCCTCGTACAGATAAGGCATCTCCATTCTAGCCCTCCATGTTTCTCTGTCTCATTTCCTATGATAGCAAGGCTGAGACAATGCCATCAAAATTCAAGGTATTTGTATTGCTACCTATTTCAATAACCAAACTATCCCATGAGTCTGGTAGAGAACAAAAAAAACTGATGCACTTATCTTCATCTGATATTTTACTATCAACAGATGACAACTGAATTACCACAATATTGAAGGCGTTTATATGCTCTGTCACCGAGTCTCCATCCTTCATCCTCAGGTTATACAGCTTTTCTGCAGGAACATCTTATTCACCAGAGACTTAGATTGGTACAAAGTCCCAAGTTTTCCCAACAAATTCTTCACCGTAGCTTCCCTAGATACATTCAAAAATACTGAATCTAAGACACACAACCATATTGTGCTCTTAGCCTTCCGATCTATTTTCTTCCATTCTTCATTTTACATTGCCGTTGGTTTAGCACCTGGATCTACTGTGATCCACTGATCTTTATCCACCAGCAGATCCTCCATCTTGAGCTTCCACAACTCAAAACTCTGACCATTAAATTTCTCGATCTCTATCTTTCCTTCGCTCGCCATCTTCTTTCACTGCAAGAATCAATCCCTCAGATCTCCCACTGAACAGGGTCTACCTCAGGCCTGAGCAAAAAAACCTCAGCAGAAAAGTCATCCCCTTGAAGTTGAAACAGCTCTGATACCAAATGTAGGTTTTAACCCTAAACAAAAATTATCTACACACGAATCTTATAACATAAAATAAACAATAGCGAGAGCATAAAACATAAAACAGATAAACACAAAGATTTTTCCCTGGATCCCAAATCAGGACGACCAGCTTGATTTTTCAATATATTCCTTTTAGTGTTACAACACATATATATACATGCTGAAGCATACATAAACCCCAATCCATTAACCCTAGATTAGAACATAACTATAGTTCCCTTGACCAGATCTGCAAAATACCAGGGGCCGAAGACCATCGTACCCCAAAACCATGTGCAAACTCATGCAAAAAACATGGGTGGGTATACCTATGAGTGGGTCCACACATCAAAACAATTTTCGTCAGGGCGCTGCCCCGAACCCCAACAGTGGGGGCTGCCTCCTCCCTTGTGACCCCCCTGCTACACTCGGCCCAACATACAGCGCATGGGGCTAGTCGTGGAAAGAATATAACACATACCCAACACATTGCTATGTTTCCATTCATGTTATTACTGTAGCCTAAATCTAATAACCATACATCATCTTTTCTATGTTGTGCTACATTACATGTTAACAACACATTCCTTGGGTTGTTTTCTTCTCTTGCTACATTAGCATTCTACCTATTATTCATGTCATTTTGCTTTTTCCTACATTCATTGGCATAGTGCACATATTTCTTGCAATAATGACATTGGACATTTGATTTGTCATACCTTTGTCCATGAGCATGTTGGTGTCCACCTTGTTGGCTGTTGCTTTGGCCGTGGCTTTGATTCTGATTGCTGCTCCTTCCATGTGAATGTGAAGGGTTGTTCCTTCCTCTGTTTTGGCTTCTGCCTCTTCCTCTTCCAAAAGGCATCTGGGTCTTGAAGGCATGCTCTAGAGATGGGTTTACTGATCTTTCCAATCTTTGTTCATGAGTCATCAGCGATGCATGATGTTCATCTACCGTGAACTTTGAGAGATATTTTTTCTCTTCTATGGTGGTAAAAATAACATCAAACCTGGAGGGTAGGCTCGTCAATAGTTTCTCCACAATCCTTCTTTCCTCAAGTGTTTCTCCATGGGACCTTATCTATGTGACCATCCCAATCACATGTGTGAATAATGAGTCTATGTTATCAGACTTTTTCATACAGAGAGTTTTAAAATCTCTCCTCAGCAATTGTAGTTTTGTTGTCTTCACTTTCTCCATACCATGATAGGATATCTTAAGAGTATACCATACATCCTTGGATCTCTTAGCTACTGCTATCCTTGGAAACACACTCTCATGTACTGCTTGATAGAGATAGAAGAGGGCTTTAGATTCCTTCTTGATATTTCTCTTCAATAAATCCTTCTCTACCTGTGTTAAAGGCCTGCTCATCAACTGGTTCATCAAAACCATCTTCAAAAAATTCCCATAAATCTTGTGAGGCAAACAGGGCTCTCATGGTAATGGCCCAATAATCATAGTTCTTGCCATTAAATTGGGGAAGCTGAGTATTTCCAATAGTCATACTAGTGCTTTGTCCAGCCATTGCTTACTAACTAAACTCTGAAATAAACTTGACTGTGATTTTCAAACAAACTGTCTTTCCTTCTTTAAAAGACAAACTCTGTCTCTGAGCACTGTTATTTTAAAAAAAACAACAACTCATTTTTTTTTGAGAAATACCTGGACTTTAACTTCTGCTAAGCCTTCACGCTGTTGGAGAACTGCGGCAACAAATATTTTTCTTCTTTCAACTTCTTTGAAACCTTCAAAGAGCTTGGATAAGATCTGATACCATGTTCGAATTTCTGATAATTCCAGAACAATGACTGAGAGAATAATACTCTCCTTCTAACACAGAGAATAAAATTAAATTTGCTTACTGCTGGACAGAGATGACATAAAATATCTTTATATTTAATTAACAGAACTAAAACTATTAAAAAATGATAGATTTCTTCCTCCTCTGAGGGATTTACAAAACTGGACTGACTGCTACAGACGCAGTGCACACTAATCTTCTCTGTCTCTCAAAACTCACAAAACAGTGCTCTGTTATGCTTTACTATGTTTTCTCTGCCTGCGGGCTTACACAACAATACAACACAACTATTACATGCTACAATGCAATATTACATACAACTACGGGCCTTTCATTCTTTTTATATGGCGTGGTGGAATGAAAAACATTAAAAAAATTACAATAATAGAAATATTTCCGGAACATAAAACTTTCATATGCGCGAGGTACGAGTGGAACCCACATTGCAATCAACGATCGGTAGAAAAAATGGTTTGGCGGAATGAACTTTGAACTTGCAATTGCGATATGCGATTAGCAACATCGGCGATCGATGGTAATATGGTGTAGCAGACCTTGGACATTGCGATTACGGTATGCGATTAGCGATGTGCGATGGACCCCACAGCGGAGATCGCAACGCAGAAATCATATGCGGTAGGCGGAATGGTTAAGTGATGTTGGGATGTGAAATTGCGATGAGCTATTGTGGTGGGACCACATCACATCACAAACTTTCAATCGAAGATAACACATTTTGGAATGCAGAAAATACATCGTTCCTTTGCGATGTGCGATGTGCGATGTCGCACCATCACATCGCATCGGAACACCTGCATATCAACAAGACACTTACAATAAAACTTGCGATTGGCGATGAAGTGGTGGGGACCATAGATGATGTGGCCCAATTCAAAACTTAAAAGGACTTGACTCATTTAAACAAAACTCTTCCTGTTTGGTTGGTGAGGGCTTAAAAGCCTGAAGAGACTGTTCATTAATAAAATTCTGCTGTTCTGTGGTTTAACCACGAAAGTCTTCATTTCCTCTGCAAATTCACCTATGCCCATAACAAAATTAATTCATCTCTGCAATGGTGGCTGCAGCCCATCAGCATTTAATTCCTCCTTATGGTTTTTATCCATTCCTCTTGAATGCACAATGTTGTGCACACAATTTCCTCTGCCCCTTTGTACTCAGTTTCTACTTGCACAAGGTACACAGATGACTTTAATATTTCAACATAAAATCATTCTCTACACTTTCACATGCTCGCATTCCGTTGCAAGGTCAGACAAAAAATGTACAGACGCGCATATAAAATCTCCAGGCACCTTTTCCAAATCGTTGTCTTTCAAATCAATAACATCCAGGAGGTGTGCCACTTATTTCCACACTTCCTTTGCCTCATCACATGAAGAGTTGTATTTAAGGAATAGGTAAAGTAGCTGATCAGTTATTACTTGGCATAACCATTGGTATCCTCTAATTGAATAGAACAAATCTCTATTTTCTGCCCTGTATTGACAGTAAAGATGAAGAAGATTAAATTTCTGCCACAGGGCCTTCCAGTACTACTCTTGCTGCAACTTTCTGTTCTTCCACTTCTTAGAATTAATTAGAGATTTGTAGTCTAAAATCAATTCATTCAAAAAAAATTTCGTATCGATATTTCTCAGAACTTTAGTATAGTGAGGAATGACCTGTAGGCTTGGGTTGCTAACGATGTACCCACACATATGTTCCCTCAACTCAGCCTGCAGAATGGCATCGCTAATATGGAAGGGCTGGTGGGTGAATGGGTTGATGGCTTTAAGTTTGGCATCCCAAATAGTCTCTAGTGTCCTACGGTTCTAGAGAACCTAAGCAGGGTCATTTTTTGATGTAGGGGCATTAGGCACAATAAAATACTTTGTATTTAAGTAGACATAAGGGGGGTCTCATGTTTTTTCTTTCTCATGCAATTATTAATATTTGAGTGATTTTAAATAAATATTGGGAGAAAATTGTAAATGTTCTCAAACCATTTTAGAACATGAGAGAAGTCGATTAGTTAGGAGTGTGAAGAGTTAGTTTCAATTTATCTAGGGAATTAGGCTAAATTGAGAAGTCCAAGAGTTTTGTCGAACTATAAAGAAGCTGAATTGATTCATTAGCGTTCTATATAATTGTAAGTCTCAAGGGCCTTAGAAAGGATAATCAGACCGGCAGATCAGGAGAGGCAGAGTGAAAGGGAAAAAGGCCATCGAATTGAAGATCAGGCTAGGTGCAAGAATGCTTTTGTAATTGATCACATTAGTATATATTGATGAAGATTATTTCTAAATTCTATGTGAAATATATATGTACTCGTTGATCGAATACTGTGTAAGGAATTTTTAGAATCTCAATGAGTGTGTGATAAACTCTATATTAAGGGTTAATTTCAATGTTTGATTCATAAGTAACTATACAAGAACCAGTGGCGCAAATTACTGAAATTGGGTTTAATGGTGTTTCTGCATGCCTTGATAAATTAATGGAATTGTTGAGGTTGGGTATTATGAACCGAATCCTGTGTGGATCATTTTATTAAGATTGGTCATTAGTCACGACATGTATCAATTCCTTTGAATATATATGACCTTGAACTTGACATTTTGTCTAATAGAACCGAAGTAAGAAGGGAAGATTGAAGAACTATGACACAGTTGAAGAATTAGGATGGAATCACAGGCTAATGGATGGCGAGAATTCTGGGTTGAAGAATTGAGATGAAATTGTGAGCAACTAGCGAAATCGTGAACAGAGAATGGTGAAGCGATATCGAGTCTATGAAACACTGAGAGAAATGATGGGGGTTTTAAATTCTATTCATAATTAGAGATGCCTTAGTGAATAGAATGAAAGTGCACAGGCCTTGAATTAAAGAGTGAATTGAGTTAATTGAAGGCACTAGCTTTGATGAGTCGTGAAAATTGGATGGGGATTTGATAACACAGCCAAAAAAATGGAGCTATGAAAAGAACAAGTGAGAACGAGGGCATAGTTTATATAAATAAAACCGCAGAGAATTGGCAACAAACCACGCGTTGAACGGAACCTGGAGTGGATGAAACAATTGGAACCTTGAATAGAAGGTTGAACAGTAAAGGTGGATTTCTAAAACCACAAATGGGTTTCACATAATTTATAAGTGGTAAGCTGTAAATAAAAAAAAAATGCGATATAATTGTTTGAAGGACACATGGTATAAAGTGGTAAGTTAAAACCACTTTTATCGCATTTTTTTTTAGAGTTAAAATTCTGTTCCCAAAAAACGCGATTCTCATCCAATCTTGGGGGAAGAAGATCCAACGATGTTCGCATTATGAAGTCGCATGACCGATAACGCAAAGGTAATTTGTGCATGCTGTGGGTCGAATAATATTATATGTTGGCATTGGGTTTTTATTCAAAGTTGGTTTTACGCATGAGCTGAATTAATTCCGAATGGTTAACTAGAATGGAAACACAAGTTTATTAACCCTGTGGGCCATCCCATTTGGAGTTTAATATAAACAAAGCATTGTATGAGTGATTTCTTTGAAGCGTGGAACAAAGTGAATAAATATAGGGGAGTCATTATTTAAATGAATACAAACCATGGTTTATAACATATGATGAATAATGAGAGGCTATCATATTGAGTTTTTCCCAAAGCCGATTTCAGAAATAATAACCATAGTGTGGGCCCACAAATGATAGGCGGAATTAATAAGTAAAGATAGTGTGAAGCTGTGGATAGAAAGTCAATTGTATGGTTTATTTGGTTTAACCCCATAATTGTAAGCAGGGTATGTAATAGTAGAATTTTATAATTCTATTATTTGGAGTTTGAACTAAAGTCAAGATGAAAGCATGAATTAAAGAAAGGGGTATTTATATGGCGAATGAGAATAGTTTCAATTGTGAATAAGTTAACGGGGAAACCTGGCATACGAACTTTAGTTGTTGGGTTTATAACAGATGTGAAAGTGAGGAATCTGCAGTTGAGGTTCAAGTTTGAAAAACTTCCACACAAGTATAGAGAAAAGATCTGGGTCGAGAAGTGTGGTTTTATAACCATAAGAGCATTAATTTAATATCTCAAATCTCGGATTTGAGATATTAAAGCTTCCAGGTTGTTTATTTAAATTGCCAGTCAGAAACAAAATATTGTGAGTTGCCAGATTGTTGAGTTTATTTGGGGCATGAAAAATTGGGATGCATTACTATGTGCAGCTATAAGAGTGGAAAATTTGAGTTAGCAGGGGTACCCCGCCATCATGTGGTATCAGAGCTGGAATAACTCTTTGAAAATTAAATTTTGAAATGCATATGTACTGAAAACAATGAAGAAATTTTGAAGTTTTAAATCTATTTAAGAGTGATTGCATATTTTAAGAGGTGTGCAGTGAAGGTATTCAGATTTGCAGAATCTAAAGTTGAAGGCAGTGTTTTGAAGATTTCCCAGTTATGTTTTGAAATATGTGAACACAGGTATGAAGTGATGACAAAGTGATCACATCTAAATCTGACAGAACCGCATGCAGTGCAGCAGAGCCTTGGAAGGATTTGCAGAAGTGATTGCAAGTGGATGTTGAAAAAACTCCAAAGGTGAGGTATTTTTTATTATGTTTAAAGATATTGTTTGCAGAATGCAGATTGCAGACAATTGAGGAGCATCTCAACAAGAAGATCATAGCTTTGAAAAGCAGTGATGAAAGAAGCCAGTGAAGGTTTCTAAAGAGAAAGGAAAGTGTGGCAGAACCTTGAGGATTCCCAACAGAGGTTGGATGAAAGGAGAAAAGATGTGTTCTTGAAAATTTGCAGAGTGAAGCCTAGAGAGAACAGAAGAAAGTGCTCAAAAGGTTCCAGCAGAAGGAGAACCAGTACTTGCCAAGAGCCAGATCTGGAGGAAAGGATTGGTGAGGTAAGTGGCAGCAGGAGAGCTTGTTGTTGCAGAGGCTTAGTGCAACTTATGAGTGAGAACTCATGAAGGAGAATATGTCTACTGATAGTCATAGCAGAGATGACAAAGATTCTGAGAGAGGCCACAACAGAATGAAGATGAAGAAAGAGGATGCCAAGAAAAATGGCATACAGAGACAGTTGAGAAAAGAAGAGTATGAGAAAGAGGTAGCTGAGATCAGGGAGTAGTTCAACAAATTGAAACTGATGATAGAAGAGAGCCAAGGAGTTGGTTGGCTCATGAAGAAGAAGGTAAAGTTGCACAGGCTACAGATGAAGAGAGAGCAAATGATAAATGCTCAGCAGAAAAAGAGATTACTCAGAATGATTGAGTATTTGGAGAAGGACTTAAAGACTGGAACTTCAAGTGAGACCAAGGGGTCAAATGGCTTCACATCTGACAAATTTTGTATGTTTGCAGGAAAAACATATGGAGAAGGACAAACTGTTGATGCTGTCTCTAAGGAAGAAAATGGAACAGCCAGATATTTTGAAGATGTCCACACACAGTTGGGGAAGAGTTGTACTTTTCAATATATTGGAAGCAGAGGAGATGTAATTTATGATGATGGCCAAAATATGGAAATTGAGCAGTCAATTGGAAAGCTTGAAGAGACTGAAGACAAGACCATTGAAGGATTTCTGAAATGTATAGAAGGATTGGAACAATAGGAGGATTTGATGATTGAATCATCAAATGAGACCATGAGGTCTTATGGTTTTAAAACTTACAAGATTTGTGTGAATGCAGGTATTGAAGAAGACAATTCATGTAATGAAATTGTAATGAGTGAAGCTGAATGTTGCCAAGAAAATTATGATGAGGATTATCTTTCAGAGGAAGATCAAATTGAATTATTACAACAAAAGGAATTCATAAATTCCTTGTTTGGTGAAAGAAATTGTTTCAAGGGAGACATGACAGTTTTGTGTGATGATGATCAATTTGTTATTAATGCTGATAATGAAAAATTTCTTTTATTGAATGGCCAAGTGAAGAGTGATGGACAGATAACTGAATTTATTTGAGAGATGGAAGATCATAATTCTATTCTGATGAAAGATGAAGGGATGGTGACAACATGAAACTTTACTTGTGATAAAGAGGAAAATAGTGAAGATTTCACAGAGATTTTATAATATGAGATGGCAGAATTGTGGCATGAGTTGAGTGTTCTAGAGTAGAGGATAGAAACACAGAGGAAGAGTGTTCAGATTGCAAAGGTGGAATTGAATGAGAATGAGAAGGTTCATTTTTATGAACCAGTGCAAACATTAGGGGAATTTTGAGGTCTAAAATGGGCCTCATAAGAAAAATGTACAACAAAAATAAACTTTATAACAACCAATAGGATTAAAGATGATGATGTCAACCACGGGGGATGATTCACCATTTTTTAAATAAAAGGGTAAAAATATTAAAAAATAATAAAATAATAAAACTACTTTTTCAACTCGTATTTTCAACTTATCTCCCAAAATTTTTACCCAAATTTCGAGCGGGAGTACTCGTTGGATGCGAAATTTAATTCCTCATCCAAGGAGTACCCATGTTGCATACTTTCGATGAACTCTACTACACGAAAAATGAGAAATACATAAAACAACGTGATTGTAATCACGTTTTTTTATGTATTTCTATTTTTCGTGTAGTAGGACCCATCGAAAGTATGCAACATGGGTACTCCTTGGATGTAAATTAAATTTCGCATCCAACGAGTACTCCCGCTCAAAATTTGAGTAAAAACTTTGGGAGATAAGTTGAAAATATGAGTTGAAAAAGTAGTTTTTCCATTTTTCCCTCTAAAATTTGATGATGTCATCAAATCTTATTTGATTTTTTCCACTATTATTTTATAATTTCATTAGGAGGCCCATTTTAGACCTCAAAATTACCCTAATGGAGACATCCTTGAGAAGGATGATGCAAAAGAGGGACTCGCTGACAGTCTCGAGAATTGTTTGGAGGATTGGAATCAACATACTAATGTGCTGATGATAGAGCATCAGAATGAAGTGTTACTGGAAGAAATGACAGGGCAGCAAAATGGAGTGTTTCCAGAGGAAATGTTAAAGCAACAATTTGAAGTGTTTCCATAAGAAGAGGAAGAGGCACAAAGACTCTATAACTTTGATGTTTGTTTTATGATTGCAGGTACTAATGGAAGGACTAAGGAATGTTTAGTCCAAGAGAAGAAGAAAAGAGATGATGACAGTGACTGGCAATTTAAATACCAGTCTGAAGAATTACTGAAGTCAGAGAATGAAGAAATTTTCATGGATGACAATCAGGAAGAGTTTTACTATTGCAGAGAACAAGAGGGTGTGGATGATTGGGTGGCAGTCAGAGATAAAGCTAAAGATACAATTGAAGCTGGAGCTAGAGCTAGCATAGGAGCTCAACAAGTGGAAACTACAGCAGGAGATCAGCCATTGACAGTAAGGGTGAGGACTGAGCAAGTAAAGGCTCAACAAATAAGTGTGAGATTTCAGCAAGTGGAAGCAAGAGTTCAACAAGTAAGAGCTTAGCAAGTAGAAGTAGAAGTACAAAAATCAAGACGGAGAAGTATCGAGTAGTCAGAAGACATATTAGATGAAGAAATTGAATTGATAAGAAAACTGATGATGAAAGTGTCTGAGATGAAGACAGCAACAAGAAAACAAAGAAGCAGAAGCAACAACAAAAGGAAGATAGAAAGAGAATGTAAAAGTGCAGCCAGTGGAGCAAGACATCATAAAGTATGGAAGCCTGGAGGAGTGCAAAAGAAGAACATTGCAACAGATGACCAGTTGTAGAACAAAGTGTGGGATCCGAGAAGACAAGAACTAAAGACACATGATCAAGAGATCATGAATCATTTTAACCTTGGGAGTCTGATGTAGGGGCATTAAGCACAATAAAATACTTTATATTTAAGTAGACATAAGGGGGGTCTCATTTTTTTTGTTTCTCATGTAATTATTAATATTTGAGTGATTTTAAATAAATATTGGGAGAAAATTGTAAATGTTCTCAAACCATTAGAGAACATGAGAGAAGTCGATTAGTTAGGAGTGTGAAGAGTCAGTTTCAGCTTATCTAGGGAATTAGGCTAAATTTATAAGTCCAAGAGTTTTGTCGAACTGTCGAGAAGCTAAATCGATTCATTAGTGTTCTGTATAACTGTAAGCCTCAAGGGCCTTAGAAAGGATAATCATACCTGCAGATCGGGAGAGGAAGAGTGAAAGGGAAAAAGGTCATTAAATTGAAGATTAGGCCAGGTGCAAGAATGCTTTTGTAATTATTCACATTAGTATATATTGATGAAGATTATTTCTAAATTCTGTGTGAAATCTATATGTACTCCTTGATCGAATACTGTGTAAGGAATTTGTAGAATCTCAATGAGTACGTGATAAACTCTGTATTAAGGGTTAATGTCAATGTTTGATTCATAAGTAACTGTATAAGAACCAGTCGTGTAAATTACTGAAATTGGGTTTAATGGTGTTTTCGCACACCTTGATAAATTAATGGAATTTCCGAGGTTGGGTATTATGAACCGAATCCTGTGTGGATCATTTTATTAAGATTGGTCATTAGTCACAGAATGTATCAATGCCTTTGAATAGATATGGCCTTTAAATTGACATTCTGTCTAATAGAATCGAAGCAAGAAGGGCGGATTGAAGAACTATGACACAATCGAAGAATTAGGATGGAATCCCAGGGTAATGGATGGCGAGAATTCTGGGTCAAAGAATTGAGATGAAATTGTGATAAACCAGTGAAATCGTGAACAGAGAATGGTGAAGTGATATCGAATCTATAAAAAATTGAGAGAAATGATGGGGGTTTTAAACTTCGTTCGTAATTAGAGATGCCTCCATGAATAGAATGAAAGCGCACGGGCCTTGAATTAAAGAGTGAATTGAGTTAATTGAAGGAGCTGGATTTGATGAGCCGTGAAAATTGGATGGGGATTTGATAACACAGCCAAAACAATGGAGCTGTGAAAATAACAAGTGAGATCGAGGGCAGAGTTTATATAAATAAAACCACAGAGAATTGGCAATAAACCATGCTTTTAACAAAACCTTGAGTGGATGAAACAATTGGAACCTTGAATAGAAGGTTGAACAGTAAAGGTGGGTTTCCGAAACCACAAATGGGTTTCACATAATTTATAAGTGGTAAGCTGTAAATCGAAAAAAATGTGATATCATTGTTTGAAGGACAAGTGGTATGGAGTGGTAAGTTAAAACCACTTTTATCGCATTTTTTTTTAGAGTTAAAAATATGTTCCCAAAAATGTGATTCTCATCTGATCTTGGGGGAAGAAGATCCAACAACGTTCACGTTATGAAGTCACATGACCGATAACGTAAAGGTAATTTGTGCGTGCTGTGGGTTGAATAATATTATATGTTGGTGTTGGGTTTTTATTCAAAGTTGGTTTTATGCATGAGCTGAATTAATTCCGAATGGTTAACTGGAATGGAAAGACGAGTTTATTAACCCTGTGGGCCATCGTGGGGCCATCCCATTTGGAGTTTAATATAAACCAAGCCTTGTATGAGTGATTGCTTTGAAGCATGGAAAAAAGTGAATAAAGATAGGGGAGTCATTATCTAAATTAATATAAACCATGGTTTACAACATATGATAAAGAATGAGAGGCTATCATATTGATTTTTTCCCAAAGCCAATTTCAGAAATAATAACCATAGTGTGGGCCCAAAAATGATAGGTGGAATTAGTAAGTAAAGATAGTGTGAAGCTGTGGATAGAAATTCAATTGTATGGTTTATTTGGTTTAACCCCATAATTGTAAGGAGGGTATGTAATAGTAGAATTTTATAATTCTATTATTTGGAGTTTGGAGTTCGAATTAAAGTCGAGCCGAAAGCATGAACTAAGGAAAGGGGTATTTATATGGCGAATCAGAATATTTTTAATTGTGAATAAGTTAAAGGGAAAACCTGGCATACAAACTTTAGTTGTTGGATTTATAACAAATGTGAAAGTGAGGAATCTGTAGTTGAGGTTCAAGTTTGAAAAACTTCCACACAAGTATAGAGAAAAGATCTGGGTCGAGAAGTGTGGTTTTATAACCATAAGAGCGTTAATTTAATATTTCAAATCTCGGATTTGAGATATTAAAGCTTCTAGGTTGTTTATTTAAATTTCCAATTAGAAACAGAATATTGTGAGTTGCTAGATTGTTGAGTCTATTTGGGGCATGAAAAATTGGGATGCATTATTATGTGCAGCTTTAAGAGTGGACAATGTGAGTTAGCATGGGTACCCCGCCATCATTTTTAAGCGGTAGACAAATTGGATCATAAGCTAATTCTTGAACCAATTGATCGACGTACTCTTAGCAGATGCTAACACTCTTCAAACAATCTTGGGAAATGGCTAGACCCATTCCTCTTTTTATGTTTTTTCATTGTAACAATCAGTGATATTTGTTTGTGTTGAATTCAGTTATGGTGAACAAAAACAAATAGAATAAAAAATATAGCGAAAGATATGCATGGGTTTTTTTTCTATTAATTATATATATATACATTTATATTACATTGGTGTGACTCTTGGATTCCACATTCCAAGGTCACTTGGACTCCTCTTTGACTGTTCACATTCCACACCTAACCATAGAGGATTAGGTGTCCAACATTTCCCCCTTTAATCCTAAGGGATATGTGTGAGTCCAAGAAGAAAGGTGTAATACAAAAATGGAAACATATGCATGGAAACACTTAGGATGAATGATCTCCTCAAATGTTGGAATAAAGAGGTGGTTTAAGGATGACCACCAACACTAAAAGCTTAGTGCCTTAGTGCAGTTCACAGAACTCTTCCAAATCTGGCAAGAAGCAAAGGTCTTCTGCTAGAGGAAGTGCTCCTCATATTTTTAAGAGGAAGACCTTAAACGTGGAAGAAGGGAGGTCTACAACCTGCGATGGTACCAACTATGGAATGTTTGATGCATTTCATGGAACTCTTCCAAAACTCGCAAGAAGCTACTAGAGGAAGTGTCTAGAATTCTTTGAAGAGCGAGAAGTTCAACCTCCCATAGAGGGTTTAAGGCTCACCACCAACCAAAGTCATTCTCATGGGAATATGTGTTCTAACTCTGGAATGAAAATTTGTGGCTGAGACTCACTTGAACTGTTATGTCTCTTGCTGCAACACTGAATCTTGAATGAGAGATTCTGGCTCACGCTCACTTGAACTATTGTGTCTATAGCCACAACTCTAAATCTAGAATGAGAGATGGTGGCTCAAACTCGCTTGATGTGGCTTTGAATCTTGTAGATGACCACCATTTCCCCTTATCAGATACAAGGTGAGATGATGGTGAAAAATCGACTGCAAGACCTTTTAATATTCTACAATAAATTATGTCATATGACTAAAACATCTTCTTGGATGCTGATGCCCATTGCCAAGAAGCGATCCATCCAAGATGAATATTTTTTCTTGCACGAGGCTTGTTTCTGAAGCATATGTGTAAATATGGGTGTGCCAACCACAATGCTTGTGGTGAAGATCGAAACAGTGATCTTTCATATGGCCAAATCGATCACAGTATTGGCATTTTACAATCTCTTGCCGTGGAGGAGAAGAAACTAGAACAATTGAAGGTGAGCTATCATGAAGAAATCCAGCACTGAAATTTTATGGGCTTGGACTAGTCTAGAATATGAAAGGAAAACTCCTTTTCATATCTAAGAACTGTTCTATACTTGTTGTTGACAAGCTCTTCCCAATGTCTAATGATGGGTTTGGGAGGTGAAGCATGAGCTTCTCCATCTACATACCAATTTCTTCTTGAACTAGGCACTCAATCTGAATTAATATCAACTTTAAATTCTTGTTGCTGATGAGAGATTGTCTCAATGTTCTGAACATAAATAAGTTCACAATGATGACTCTTTTGCTAAAGCTCATCTCGCTATAGTTGATATTCTAGTTGCATAAAATCAATATTTTCTTTTTCATTTTGTAAATATGTTTGAATTTTAGTAATTGTGGTTTTATTGATTTTTATTGTGCTGTGAGCAGTGAATATGATGAGAAATCTCAATAAATTTAATATTATTTCAAGTTTAACCATTTTCCTTACAAAATCAAACTTAGCAAAACAGGAAATTCAAAAATTCTTATACACCCTTATACCTTATACACCCTTCAAAAGGGGTCACGTGAATTAATAGAAGGCTTATAATAGTAAATTTTCATGTGGATTTGCTGTATCAGCTTCAAAGAACAACACATAGGCACATTAAATGTCTTGACCTTATGGAAGATGATATACTGTAATTATGTCACTTAATTTGAACCACAAAGTAGCCTCACTCGAACAAATAAATTGAAATATTTCTTCTATGGTTTCTACTCTCAGCTGCAGCCCCATAAGGGTCGAAATCATCATCGCCATGGATCCTCATGAAATCAACCCTCATGCTTCCATACCAGTGGGAAGAATGCTTAGTTCTCAAATTCTTTATCTAACTAATTAATGGATCAATCCAGTGAAGTAGCCTCCCAACATTTTCAGTCTGCCTGACATTTACCAATTTCTTATTGCTTTAGCCTTTTCACTCACACACATCTAGTGTCTCACTGGTTCTATAATCTGGTACTATGTTCCTTGGGTTTTTTTTATATCTAGAAATTAGGTATTTGAATATGTGTGCTTGTATTACCTGAAAAAGTTGCAATAACTAAGCTAATTTCTTGAGCTATTGAAGCTACAAACGTGGAGGAAAAATGGTTTGTTGGTATGTTAGAGAGACCTGAAAATTAATTTGGGAAAGGTGTGAGCAAGAGAAACAATGTTAACATCCAGGTGGTGGGACGGAGGGAATGTGTCCATGGAGGGAATGGATCCAGGTGCACCATCAGCCTACACTACTCCCCAGCAACCAAACTTCCATCACCATTAAGTGAAGCTAGACTTGAACACTTCAGAGGATGAGAGTGGCAACAGCGGGCTGGGGAGAAGGCAAAGAGTTTTAGAGGAAGAATATCAAGAATTCTCCCCCATACCCATCACCACCCAACAATCTCTCTTATTTTTCATAGCAACCAATGATGCCAAAATATTAGATGGGTAATGGTGATAATGAAAGACATAAGGGAGCTCTGGAATTCATAGAGAATGTCACCACAAACACAGACTAGGTGCAACCTCGTTTTCTCTCCTCAATATTAACAAGAAATATCGATACATAGTACTTGAAAAGGCATGGCCTAAGGGGAAAAATTGACAAAGCTACCTTCGAGTGGTGGAGAAACCTGGAATATGCCGTAGTGTAGGAGTCGCATGGGATTCTGCAACAAACAACCTTTTGTTATGATTTGAATCATAAGCGCAGTGTATGTAAAATCCTATAAGCATGGGTGCAGGAATATGGTAGGAATGGTCACTAACAGGTGAAAAATATGCGGGAGGAATATGGAAGAGAATGCAGGAGTGCTTCTATTTGTAGCGTTCCCAACCTCTCAACAAGTATGGCCCAAAAGATTCAGATATACAGAGAATCATGGCTCTGATATCATGTTGAACTCAGCTATGGTGAACACAAAAAAATAGGAAAGAATAGACAAGATAGGGAAATATACGTATGAGTTTGTCTTCTATTAACCATAGATGTACATTTATATTACATTGGTGTGACTCTTGGATTCCACATTCCAAGATCACTTGGACTCCTCTTTGATTGTTCGCCTGCCACACCTACCCATAGAGGATTAAGTGTCCAACAGTTTTTTGGTGTTCTGATGAGTAATTTTTGTTTGATTTTTTTCCCTTGAATATTTATTTGTAAGCTAAATGTATCATAAAATTTAAGGTGTAGCATGTGTTAGTGCATCGACTGTGTTAAAACAACTAAATTAGAGATAAATACCAACTCTCGAAAATCAATAGTTACTAACATTGAGAAGGAAATTTATATCATTTAAGTATATATGTGGAATATATAGAGGTGGGTATATATTGGAATTTTAGGGGAGTCTCTAAATTAAATTAAATATAAAGATATATCTAATTAACATTTTTTTTATTATTATTTACCATTAACCATTAAATTCACATATTTTTACACAATTTGTCTTATTTGGTTCAATTGATGCTAGTGTCTAATGGTGAGTTCACATAAACATAATAAGTCTCGATCCAAGAAGTAGATTATTCTTTTTACAAGATGCAAGTACATAACACCTATCCCCAACCAACAACAGGTGAAACCAGGTCAATACGTGGTGGTTACTAGTTCAAATTATTGTCATAGGGATCTTATCATGCTAATCGAATTATTCCTCGAGTTATCATTATTCATTGGCTTGGCTACCTTAAACTGCACCTCATACTCACATTGAGTATTATTATAAGTATTATCTCTTACATTTTTTTATCAACCCAATCATTCCATGCAAAGATGAAAACATACAACATGCAACCCAAATATCTAAGTTCACAAGTTATATATTTGGGTGGCCCAAACATATCCAAACAACTACATTTTTCAAATAATATAGCAAGAAGCTAAAGCTCATACAAATGATACAACCTTCGAGTCATGTGACTCCAAAATACAGGATTGTGCCACTTATGGTGTACAACACCATGTAGACTATTTTCATGACAATGTTAGTTCGATAGGTGCTTCATCACTCAAAACAGTGGTTGCATCCCTTCCCTTGATGGGTCCTACTTGTATTAGTGATCCCACAATGTAGGATACCCATTTGTTTTCTACCCTAATTCGTTTGGTTTCTCGACACCCCATTCTTGTTACTTTACCCTATGTAGTTGAGCTCATTGACAAATAGCTCCACTCCATCGCCAACACCTAGATCAATGAATAAATCCTTCATTCCACCTGAACTACTTCCCCAATATCTCACAACCCATCAACATGAATGGCCCCCCCCCAGAATAAAAGTTATATTATAGAGGAATAGATGGGGTTTTTTGTTGTTAAGGTGCCATCTCATCTTCTTCTTACTATTTCCCTTCTTGTTCTTCCTTTTGTAGTACTATTCTTCCTATCTAATTTGACTCTTCATTACTTTGTTACTTTCTTGTTTATGGAAATTCTTTATCTATCCTTACATCGATGCTATTATCACTAAAAATACGTATACCCGATTGCACTAGCTAATAATGCCCAGCATCAAAGAATGACACATGCAAGTGTACTAGTGAATACTAAAGAGCATCATGAACTAGAAAAAAAACTTTCATAGGTTTTTCAATAAAAATTGAACCACATAGTTTCATTTCAATAGTTTTACACATATCACCATGAATGTTTCCTCGATAGCCACACAGATCCACAAAATTGACAATTCATTAGGTTGTGCACCACTTCACCTTAAATACGCTGAGCTCTACTAATATAACAAGCCTACATAGCTCAGTCTTGAGACATTCGATTCTTGAATTAGTATTAAGGAGCCCTGAAAGGACTCCTCTAAACTTACACTAGATCAAATCTCATAAATGAGCTAGAGGGATGCAATGCTTCATTTTGAGCTCTAAATATCACCAGAATTGAGTCCAAAACAACAGAGACGACAAAGGTATAACACAAAATTTCCAGTCTAATTAGCATTTTTTTGCGTCCAAAGAGATATCATAAGAAATATTTGTTAGGGTCCTGTGATTTGGCTGATTGGCAAGCCAAATGGCATTGTAACATCAAACCAATATTTGGAGCCCAAGGACCTAGCCTTCCTGGACTAAGAGAGGGCTCTCTCTATATATGTAAGGGATATATGTGTGTTTTGCTTATTGTGTTCTGATATTGGCTAGTTATGAAGTAGGTTTCTTTTTGGTTTTGGTTTTTAGGTTGTGAGGGATGAAACTGATCAAAGATATAAGATAGGTAAAAATATGTCAGGTCAACTGGGCTATGGGGTCGAAAAGGTGAAGAAAGCTATCAGATGGTGATACAAGTCTGTTGAAGTGCCGATTTGATTCGAGGTAGAAAGGATCTTTGGGAAAAATGGAATAAAATGGACATCAAGTTTGGGAACAACAAAGGATTTCAAGCATAACTAGTTTAATATCTGACATAAACATGGTAGGGAAAACCATTAATCATGAGAAATGTAACTATAAGCTAATCAATACATATAAATAAACATTCAAGCCATGCATAGAGATATATCACCCTCTAACTTTGGGAAATGGCTATCAGACTTTGGGGAAAAACACTTAAGACAGATAAACAACTCAAATCACTATGCTGGAATGCCTAAACACAGTGCTTCAAGTTATTGAGCACTTTGAAAACAAGATTGCATAGTCTTAGGCAAAGGGAAAGATCGGAACAAGACCTCCTTGGTTCAGCAAATGACAATCTAATCATTCAAAGAGAAATTTCATGGATGGAGCTATGGCTAGCCATGAGTAACCAGGGCGTGCCGTAAATCATAATTAGCATGCTTAAAACCATGAATGAAACAAGCAACAATATCCTTAATTTATTAAAGAGCAATCAAGAATTCTTTAATGTGACAAAGGATGAAGAAAATGTGGAAGCTATGAAGAAACAAGAAATTTGAGGTGCCTCCAAGGGCATGTCTCAAATTTTTTCTCTACTGATCTATAGCAAGAAAGAAACATGGATTCATGAATGAAAGCTAGGAAACAAAACAAAGAGAGAGACACTCAAACTAATCTTGATTCAGATATTCCTAGTAATTCCACAAAGTTTCCTGAGGTGGCTGTGGCAAACAAAATACCGAAACAAAGCTAGCAAAATCAAAACATAGAGAAGGTCATTGCTGAAAAATATGAAACAAACATGTCTAAACTACAGCTACATTTTAATTTTGAGGGTGAAATCGCCAAAATAAAGATCACCATGCCTCTTACGGAGCTCATCGCCCAAGGCTCTTATAAGTCCCAAGTGTTAAAGGTTCTGAATCTAGGGAATGATGCAAACACCCTTAATCTAGCTAATGACACTCTTGAAGTGTTGTTTGGTCCAAAAATAGAAGGGAAATTCCAAGAGGGAACCACTCTTCCCTTTTACATCAGTCTGACTATCCATGACCAAATCCTTCACAATGCCATGCTAGACTCCAGCGCCTCACATAATCTTATGCCGAAGGTTGTAATGGAAATATTAGGCCTAGAAATCATAAGACCATACAAAGATTTATATTCTTTTGATTCTAGCAGAGTCAAATGTCTATGCTTGATCAAAGATCTGTGTTTTAGTTTGGCCCAAATACCTGCAAAACATCTGATCATGGACATAGTGGTATCAGACATTCCTCCCAAGTACGGAATGCTCCTATCCAGATCTTGGGGAGCCAAGCTCCAAGGGAATATTCAACTTGATATGTTCTATGCCACTATTCCTATGTTTGACCAAACAAGAATACTCTATCGAGAGTCACACATGAAATACATGATTAGTAGCCAAGAGAGGCCAGATAACATCCCAATGTATTCCTTGCATTCCGACCTGAACTCTTTTATTCTGCATACTGATGAGGACATTGAAGAACAATCAAAAGAAACTGAAACAAACTTAGACCCACCACATCAACTGCCCCTATTTCTCTATGATGAACTAGACACTCAAAACTACCATGATCGTGAATAACTATGTCTTGAGGAAAGAAAGTATGTTCCTTCTAAAATAGGAATAGAGCAAGAAGCACAAACCATTATGTACTATCAAGCGAATTGCTCAAACCTTAGTCAAACATCGGCAATAACATCAGGAAATTTTTTTAGAATAAAGGCATTAGAGGATTTACATATCACAAACCTTTTCGGAACTCAGGAATAGGGAAGCTTAGTGTTTTTACCATACCTCAAAGATTTACCATCACATAACTCTTCCACTGCAAGTGAAACCTTGATTGTAGCCATAACAACTCAAAATCCAGAAAAAGTACCTAATAAACTCCTTATGAGCAAACATGATAGTTGCAGTCCAAATATACCTGAGTTACTTGAACTGGCTAATATCCTGTCATTCCATCAAAGACTTAGAGCTGCTAGAATTGGAAATCTCATGCAGAATACTACTTCAAGCAGAGAAAACGATGAGAAAAACTATGCCACTACCATTACTCCAAGAAACAACTTCGACAAAAGAAAATACAAAAATTTGAACCAATCAGTAATAATCAAAGATAAAATAGCTGGTCGTAGGGTATGTTTTGATTTTAGAAACACTAATGCACATCCCTATAACAGAAATTTTATCCTTCCTACCCAAAACCATAATATACCGATGATAAGGGATTTTAATCATATGCCTTCGCAAGATGATGTTTTAGGTTATAGCCAAATGATTCCCTTGCAAAGTAGATAGCTCAAAGATTTTTTTCAGTATGCTGGAAGTAGTTCCAGTTTTAGACTTAAAATTGCAAAACCACCGGATATCAAAAATATGCTCATGAAAGCCATGTTTCCAGTCCTGAATTTCTACATTTTAACATACCTTGATGATATCATTATTTATTTCAAAAATGACCAAGAGTATATGCATTACTTAAGGAAGATGTACAGTAAAGGAAGGAGCGGAAATCAGAGGTATAAGGAGGTACAGCGGGAAGATACAGGTTTGCTCAAAGATTCTTGCATGAATCCCTATGTCATGCTGGAAAGAGAGAATTTTCCAAATTTCTCTTTTCAGGAGTTTAGTTGATCAAGAATGGTAGGAGATCCTTACGAGGATAAGATGCTTAAGTTTCGCCATTTCCAAGATTTCTGATTTTAAGGCATTTTCAATCATTGTATATACCATTGTTTGAAAAATAGATAAAACAAAAAAGTAAAAAACAATAGAATAATAGAAAAGAGGGCAGTTGAAAAATAGAAGAAGGCCCCATGTTCCAAAAAATAGTCATTCAGAAACCGCGCAAGTCTAAATTCCGCTACTAGTACTCAAATGTCTTGTTCAGTTATCTAGCCTAATCATAACTGAACATGTTTAAATTTATTTGCTGATAAGTTAGTGAGTGAAAAATATGGTCAAAATTGTGTAAGATTGACTTATCAAAGAGAGTAGATTAGGAAAATATACTGGTTCCACACGCCCAAAACAGAACCAAAGAGGGAAGCGGGGATGAAAAACAAATTGTGCATCTTAGCCCCATTTTTCCTAGTTTCCATTTTATGAAAAATAATATTTGTGTGTAGCTTGTCTTTCATGCCGCAAATACATGAAAAATCAGGCTGTCTAATCCTGATTTGATCATCTTTTCAATTTCGTGTTTTAGATTAGAGAACAAAATCCTGTCAAACAGCTTAATCTTGACAGTTGATCTAGCATAGGTAGAGTAATGGAGGAGTTCATCAGTTTAATCTGAAATCCCGGCAGATATAAGTGTAGAGTTAGATAGGTTCATTTTCCAAAAAGAAAAAATATATATTTTCAAAAGGTTTGCTAGTCCAAATACACCCAAAGGAAGAAAAAATGTTAGGAAAGATAGTGGGGTAGGTAGAAATATCATTGATGCTAATCATGTTGTCATTTTTCAGAAGTAGCATCAAAGAGGAATGAAATTTGCGCCAATGGGTAAGGCACTGGTCTTCATAAGCCAAAGATCTGAAATTCTAGACACCTCCTAAAAAAGAGCTGCCCTCCCCAAATGGAGCCACTGTTAATCATCAGTATTTTTCACTTGTTGGTGATGACTAGTTGTAACAGCCAAGTTTTCTAGCAGCTGATCTAAAAATTTGTCAAAATTTGCCAGCTGGAAAACAACCATAAAATTTTTTGCCCTCTTACCTTTCAGTCTGCCCATGACAAGATGAAACCTCATTATCAAATCCTATCTAGCCTTAGCCATACTAGTTTTCCCATTAGCTCCAAAGAAACAATCCAAATCTGTCCAAAAAGTCTCCCCTAAATTAGGTAGTGGTGCTTTAGGCCTTTCTCCCTTTGCAAACCACTCTAAAGCCAAAGAACCTCTACCTACTATAGACCAGTCGTCACAGACCTTACCATTCTGCAAATAAAGTTGGTTACAGCACTAGGTCACACTACTAATACACCCTCAAGTCCCAGCAATTCATGTACCATAAGTCAAACTAATTCTAAGTGTTTTTACAGTGTTCTAAATGGATCTTTCAAGGACAGAGGCATACTAGCATCTTAGAAGACAATATTTGGCTCCACATGAGAAGACACCTGCTTCTCAATGTGATCTTGAGCCTGGGATGCAGCTACAGAGCATAGTGTTTTTCATTAAACTCTTGTGATCACAGTCAAAGCCTGAAAGGACAGTGAAAGGAAAAATAACACTGTCAAAGGGCTGATGATATGAAATGACTGAAAAGACTCCTTCATCTATAAGCAGAGGGTTTGAATATTGAAGAACCTCCTTCAATTCACAAGCAAAGAATTAAGAGCGCCTCCTTCATGTATAACCATAAGGAAAATTGACAAAGTCTGTTTTAAAGCTTTTCGTTAACTGTAAGGACAAACTTAGGTTACAGTGAGATAGTAACTAAGGTTTTCTGAAGTAAAATGATGATTAAAGGCAGAGGCAAAGCAGTGGGATTTAAAAATAATTTGCATAGGTTCACTATTATTTGAGTTACAATTTGAAGCTAATAGGTTCATCATCATTGAAGAAATATTATGAAAGTAGATAGTCAAAAGAATCAAAGTGTCTTGGTCCCAAAATGACCTCTGCCATCATGTACAAGGGAAACCACTAAGAGTGATGAATTTTTTTCAAAAGGTACTATCCTTCCTATTCATAGAGAACTTTCTTTCAAAATTACTCATCATACTGGACAGAAGGCGATTTGAGCTTAGTTTTCCCATACATGCATTGCAACTAAACACACAAGATCACAAAAATGTAAGAAGGATTATGGCATGAGTTTCAAGGTTCTGGAACAAACATTCAAAAGAAATACCTGCATGTCACTGTTACAAATGAAGGCAGTTTCCTTATGAAAATAGGTCAAAGGTGCTTTGCTGTTATAGTTGGAATAGAGAAGAAGTTTTTTGAAGAAGTGCCCTTTTGATGGATAGATGAAAGTGAAGCCCAGGTTTCTCGCAGATCTCCTTCACAGAAAAAAAAAGGACCAGCTTCCCTTGTTCACTTTCCAACCCTAGTACATCATCTTCTGTTTTATTTCTACCCACAGTCAAAAAGAAACTCAAGCAGCACTTGCCATCTCATCTAGTTTTCACAATGGACATGATCATATCGAAAGCATCCGGAGAAAAAAATGTCAGTTTAGGTTGCAAAAGGGAGAAACTACCTCCTTCAAAGTGTCAAAGAAAACCTTATATAACACAAAGTGTCTTCTACAGGTGTCCTTTTTCAATGACAAAAAGAAAATGGATGATGATGATATTCAGAGGTGTTTCTCTTTCTTTTCCATAAAAACCTTTTTCAACTTATCAAAAGTAACAGCAGATGAGCCATGCAAAGACAAGAGGTGGCAATGGATTTTGAAATTACAGTTAAGCTTTTTCCCCTAGAAAAAATATAGTTTCATTCAAAAGGCACCTCTACAATCCTTCACGTGGCTCAGAAAAAATTTTCCATCCACAGTGCAGATACAAAAAAGGAGGACAATTTTTCATTCCTTAAATGAGAAACAGTCAAAGTTTCAAATTCTCAAAAAGTTTGTTTCATTTCGAAAAGGAGGTCAGGCTTATAAAGAAATGATCATTGCCTCTATGTTTTTGTTAGAACAAAAAGAAGTCTTAATTACGTGTTCAAAAAAGATGTGAGTTTCATATTTTGATTTTAAACCGAAGGCTTTTTCAACGTTTTCAAAACCCTCTTTGAACACACCGAAGGGTTTTTTATTTTTTAAAAAAAAAAAAGGATAGAGGGACTGTTGCAAGCCCTTTAAAACTTCTCAAAGCACAAGGCATTGCTCCCCTCTTGCTATCCACGAGACCAGAGAAGGAAATTTCGAGCTAATTCATTGATTTTTGATCTTGAAGAACGCGCGGCGCGCCTGTAGCTTTGCGTAGCGCGTTCAGGCAGATTTTTTACAAAGCACTCCACTACTGTGCAGCGCACCTGTAAGCGTTGGTCCCGTCGGCCAGACAGTGGCCCGACAACCTCCCTTTGCGTAGCGTTTTCCACAAAAAATCTGCCGCGCACACTTTGAATGGTCCAAACGCCCTCAACAAGTCTGGAAGGTGGTCCAAAATCCTCAAACAACACCATCATCATTTTCAAAGGTATTTTATGTGCCTCCTTGTTCTTTTCAAAACTGTTAAGTGGTGGAAAAAGGGATGAAACTCACGATGTGAATCACAGTTTTGAGTTGTTTAAAGAGAGACGTGTTGTTGTTTAAAACTCGAGACTTGCTGTGGTTATGTTTGCTAGAGGTGAAACAGTAAGAATGGTGCATTTATATTGATGTAAAAATCCCAATAACTACCCTCAAAACAATGATGAAAGGTAGAGGCAGTGTTTAAAGGTAGAAAAACAATATTAGAACAAATGAAACAGGGAGCCTAATTTCAGCTACAATGATCATTATATTAGTGCTCTTTTATTCTAGAAGTCCTCCTTGTGGTGAAGAACAGAGTCAGGGCTACCAAATTTGTCCATAAACAAACTTTAGTGTATAAATATGTAAATTTCCATTTGGAGGTATTGTCAAAATCTGTGTGAGGAATGGTGAATACAAGAGCAGTGTATTGATTGTGAGGAGTTTTTTCTATTTGTCTACTACAAAGTTGTATGTTCTCACACCAAAAACATAAAAAAGCTAGGTAACCTTACCTAAACAAAGTGACCCTTTGACTGTGTGTATACATTTTAGGTGACTGTGTGCTTATTATTAAATTTACTTGTTGATTGGCATACAAAGAGAAAGGGCAGTTTTCTGAGAGGAGCAGGGACCTAATAGCAAAGGAAACTTGTTACACAGCTTTGAGGCAAATTTACCTTGATGAAACAAGTGATTGACAAAGAAGGCAGAGTTTTGTTTGAGAAAACATTCTTGAAATCCTTTTTGAGGCAGTTTGGTTTTTTAGAGAGCATCCAGAACAAGATGCCTCCCAGGCAGGATAGTAGGAGTGGATTGCATAAGATATATGAACCTATTTCCACTGAAGAAGTGAATGCCCACCCATCAGTATTGTTCAATTTCCATGAGGTCGGGTGCTTAGATTTTTGTCAAAGGGTGCAAGAGGTGAAGAGTTTTTCTCCTTTGACACACCTTTGCACTCTGAGGTTTCAAGATAAACATTTCCAATTGGCAGACCTTGACTTCAAGTTCTCCGAAAGATCCATCTCCAAAGCCACTAAAATTCCCTATATTGGCGAGAAATGGTTTAAGCAAAGCCATTTGGACTCAGATGATTACAAACCCTTCCTAAAGCCTGAGCACAGAGAATCATGTCCTTCTATTTTCCCTTTCTCATATATTTTAGCCAGCTACGCCCCTCTTATGAAGATTATCATGAAGTACTTCACTTGTGAGGGAAGATTCTCCTGAATTTATGCATATCACATTCGACTTCTCATGCATTTCACTAGAGCCAGATTGCTAAATCTTCCTTTATTATTACACAAGAGCATTGAGAAAATGGCCTCCACTGTCCAGAAGAAGCCTCCGTCATAGAAAATAGCCTGTCTCTTCCATCACTCTCTCATCAAAATCATCATTCTTCATCAGCTTGAAAGGAGAGAGGTCGCTTGGGATGTTTTCATCACTCATCTGGATTTCTCCACTGTCCCTCCAGTCTATACATCCCCTACATCTCCTACTCATCATCCCTCACCTTCTTCTAGCAGACCTACTCCTAAAAGGCTCAAGTTTACTACAGAACAAACAAAGGAACATGAAGAAGGAGAAGGAAGTGATCAGCAAGAGGAGGAAGGACATGAGCAAGAGGAAGAAATTTTTGAACAACAGCATGATAGTGATGAGGGTGACCAACAAACTCATGATGAGGGTGAACAGTATCCTTATGATGACACACAGCAACATCACAGTGATGATGAATAGCAGCAAGCGGAGGAGGAAAAAAATGCTGAACAGGAGCATGATAGTGAGGGTGATACAGAGCAGCAAGGGCAGCATGATAGTGATGAGCAAGGGAAGCCTAAAGAGGACACTCAGCAGCCCTATGAGACAGAGCAGCAACATGAAGATGCTGAACAAGGGCATGACAGTGATGAGCAAGGGAAGCCAAAATATGATACACAACAACCTCCTCAAGAAGAACAAAAACCTCCTCAAGAAGAACAACAAACTCAAAAGGAAGAGAAGCAAGGTGACAAAGGTAAAGGGGCCATGCCCTCTTCTCCTAAAAAGGCCAAGCCCCGGACAGCAAAGAAGAAAGTGCCTAGGGTTGTCACTCCAAATGTGACAAGGGTCCTCCAGAGTAAAGGAAAATTGCCAAAGAAGCCCATGATTGATTTTCCTAGAAGGATGATGCAGGAGCATTAGCTTCGAAAAACACCTTGTATTTTATCTAAGCTAGGGGGTTTCATATTTTGAAGAAATATTAAATTTCATGTAAATATTAAATTTATTTTGAGTGATTAATTAATTATTTGTGAGAAATTGTAAATATGAGAGAAATTAGTTTCTAGATTATTTAGAATTAATGAGGGAGCCTAAGTTGGAATTAGTTTCTAAGTTTTAGGGATGAGAATCTATATTTTAGGGATGTTGAGAGATTTAGGGATTTGTTGAGATATTAAGGGGATTGAGCATTAATTAGATCATTTTTTAACATTGTATAAATAGGAAGGGGTTTGAGAGAAAAATACATTGAGATTGTGAGAGATTGTGAGATTGAGAGTAGGCTTGAACAGCAAGGTTGTAAGCCTTCAGCAATTGTAAAAGGGCCACAGAATTGGAATATCTGGCCAGCAAAGTTTGTAAGTCATTGTTTTGTTTCAGTTTATATACATTGGTTGATTGAGGAATTGTATATTTGTTTCCTGAAGTTCATGGCATTGTTGAATTAATGAAGAAATGATCGATGAGCTTGAAATCACATTTATTTGTGTGAAAACTACCATGCAAATCATTAAGGGTAAAATGGTGTTAAAATCTCTGTTTGCAAATTAATAGGGCGTCGTTCTAAGTGAAAATTTCTGTTGGAAGTCAATTTACTGTGCGCATAGAGCATTGACAGATTGTGTTGAAATGCTGTATACTCAAAGGTATGAAAGCATACGATGAAATGTATGATGGAGCATTGTTTTCATTAAATTTCAATGGATCTACACAAAATCCAAGTTCAGTGGCAAGTAATGAATGAATCGAAGGTTAAACTCTGTTTGCTGAAGTGATAGAATTGAAGTAATTGTTTTATTGTTAAATGAAAATGTCCAACACGAAAATGAGTTTACAATCTCTGCGTAGAAGTGAATTCTCTTGATACTGTGTGATTAGCATGTATGAAAGGGCGCATTATGCATATGGTGTTGTTTGAATCCAGCGCAGAGTGTACATATATCTTGTACAAAGCAGATTGAAGAGCAGTCTAAAACGCAGAACTCGGTTTGAAAACTCTGTTTATTAATCAATGGTAATTGCAGGAAAGAGTTGTTGCGTTGAATGGTAAAAGAACATATATATATATATATTGAAAAGTGAAAGGGTTTGAATTGAATTGAGTATAAGGTGCGTGGGCTGTTAAATTTAACTCGGCGTATATATAATAAGACTGAGTTCGATAGTTACAAAGTATGAATTTTAATGTCAACTCCAGAATGTATACAGTTTGAAGGGCTGCATGCTCAACGCGTGAAATGTGCATGATTAATGCGTTCACAACAATGAAAATCGATAGATGGGTTGAAGATCTGAACAAATCGTGTGCCAGAGTACAGAATTAAGATTTGAACGAGTCGATAAGAATTATATTTTTAAAAAGACAGTCACAGTGATTAATTAAATGTGTTGAAGAATTGTATTGCTGAAACACTAGTTTAATATGAAATGGAAGGTAGCTACAGTAACAAACAGAATGGGTAAAGTCAAAGATTGGCAGTGTCAAATGTTGAATGAGGAATGCGTTGAAGAAATTCAGGTGGATGAAGAGGCAAATTCTTTCATTCGGACGGAAGGTATGTAATTGCCTGAGCAGATTATTTGAATTTGATTTTCTTTTAATCAAAATAAGATAAAGTTTTCATGAGCGTGGCATTTTGGTTAAGTCTGAAGCTCGAAATAAGAATTGAAACATTCTCACATTATTGGGAAAATCGACTATGGCTAAAGTCAATTGTTATAGTCGAATGTTGTGACCTTTGGTTGTAATCAAACTTTGCGCGAAGTTATAATGGTGCAGAAATAAATAGGGTGAAGGCGCATTGAGTTGCGTAGACATAAACTCATTTGTAATCACCGTGACAGATCTACTATCATGTTGAATATGGTAGATTTCACAATGCCTTCATGTCATGATAATTGTTGGGCTTGAATGGTTAAATTCTTTTATAAGTCTTTTGAATGGGTGTTTACAAAGCTTGAGGGTTTTATGAAGCATATGTGATGAATATAGTTGAAATGAAGTTTTGGGTTGATTGCAATGAAAGTGATTTGAAGCATGGTTTTTTTTTTCTCTAAACTAAAAAAGTTTGTGAACAAGATATGTGAAGAGCTTTCTTGAATTTAATTTGCCCGTATATTGAAGAGGAATTGGGAAAATACTGGGATGCATTCTTCTATGCACAAGAGTTTAAAGATTCTCAGCTATGTGCCCTCGCCCGTGTCATTTGCATCAAAGCCTCGGCTCGTATGAATGTTCTTGAGAAGTAATTCTCGGTTATGTATTCAAACAGAATAGAATTCTGTTTTGATTGGTAAAATTTGATATGGGTTGTATGAGTGATTGACAAATTGCAGGCGCTAAGATAAATTATGACAGTAGATGTGAATGCAGACAAGGGATGTCAGATTCTAATCTGACAGTCAAAGCAAACCAGAGTACAGGTGAAGGAATGAAGAATCGTGTAGGTATTGTGTTTGTTTAATTTTGATTTGAGTTTCACTGACAAGAAATGGATTGAGGATTGATGGTTGCAGCAATGAAGTATCTCAGCAAAAGAGATCAAGGGATAGTAATGAAAGAAGCTATTAATGATTTCTAAGTGGAAGAAACTCAGCAAAGAAGGAATTGTTGCTGATAGCTGAAGTTTGCCAGATAAACCAGAAGATTGGAAGAGAGGATCAGATTTTAAAATCTGATTGACAGTGGTTGAATATCGAGAATTTGTGCAGAGGAAGAATAAAGATTTGCTGGAACAGATTTGCAGAAATGATGAGATTCTGAAGGTAATTAAAGTGCAGGTGAATGGAAGGACAATATCAGATGAGATCTTGGAGGTAAGATGATATGGTTTTATTGAAGAATAGAATATTGTAGTCTTTTCATTGAAGTATTATTGCAACTCCCAAAAGGCAATGTGATTAGAATTGCTAACAAATAAAGGAAGCTGGTAAAAGTTTCTAAGTGAAAACATAGATGTGGCATAACCTTGAGGAATTCCAATAGAGATTGGATAAGGAGGACAGTTGTGAACAGGCAGATGAGTTGAAGCACAGGAAGAGTAAAGAGAAGTGCTCAAAGGAGGTTCCGTAGATAGAGAACCAATTGCTTGTCAAAAGACTGAGTGAGGAAAGCTTGGTGAGGTAAGTGGCGGCAGGACAGGACTTGCTGCTGAAGAAAGCTTTAGTGAAAATCATAGTAAAGTGAGTGAGGGACTCATAGAGATGGAAAGGATGATGACTAGTGACAGTCGTAACAGAGGTTCTGAAATAAACCACAACAGAGGACAAAAGAAGAACGATGCCAAGGTAATTGGTATACAGAGACAGTTAAGCAAAGAGGAATATGAGAAGGAGAAGGCTGAGATAGTAGTTCAGCTTGAGGTGTTAATGGAGATGTTGCAAAGAAATGAGGTAGACCAGAAGCATGGTTATGTCATGAGAAAGAAGGTAAAGTGGCAGAGGCTACAAGAGAAGAGGAATCATCAGGTGACTATGCAGTTGATAAAGGAACTAAGGGAACTTGAACATGTTATAGATGCCAAACAGAGGATAGAGAAGCTCAAAAGAGTTGACCTACAACAAAATGAAAATGTTGAAGAAGATGTTGAAGTTTTGATATGTTACCCAGAGAGTGGACCATTTCTTTTTGAAAGCGATGAAGAGTTAGAGGAGTTGAATCATATGAATGATTCGAAGCAGCCCAAAGACTTGATGACTGAAGCATCAAATAAGACTGTAAGGTCTTGTGATTTTAAAACTAATGATTTGTGTGTGATTGCAAGTTTGGAAGAAGAGGAAGAACATCGAGTGAAGGATGTTAAGGAAGATTTAGCAGAAGGAAGACCATGTGATAATGAGACAATAACAAATGAGGAAATGGAAGATCGTGTAAAATTTCCAAAGTCCACTCCAAGTAAAATGATTGAGTTATATAGAGAATTAGACTTTCAAAGGAGGAAATTGGAAGAGCAGAGGATGAATGTCCAGGATAGATTGCTGAAGAAAGATGAAAAAGCAGTTGTTATAAATAATAATCAACAAGAAATTGACAAATGCAGAAAACAAAGGCAAGAAATTGTTCTAAAAGACAATGTAACAGCAGCAGAAAATGTGCAAAACAGCAGTAAGGGTGAAAAGGAAGCGATCAAAACAAGTGAAGAACAAGAAAGAATGGGAGTTTAGCAATCAAGAGATGGAAACAACCAACAAACAGAGGACATACTGGACAGAGAAATTGAGTTGATAAGGAGGTTAGTGATAAAAACATCCCAGAGAAAGACGGGAATAAGAAAGAAAAGGAGTGACAACAAGAGGAAGACAGTAGCAGATCTTGAAGGTAAGGTAGCAAGTGGAGTACCAAGGAAGACAAAATATATAACTTGGAGGACGACAACATAGCAACAACAGTAAAGAAATTGACAAGCACGGAAAGATTACAAAATAAAATTTGGGATCCAGGAGGAAATATCTGTACTTTATGACCAGGGTCATGAATTTTCTTTACATGGGGAGTCCGATGCAGGAGCATTAGCTCCGAAAAACACCTTGTATTTTATCTAAGTTAGGGGGTTTCATGTTTTGAAAAAATATTAAATTTCATGTAAATATTAATATTATTTTGAGTGATTAATTAATTAATTATGAGAAATTGTAAATGTGAGAGAAATTAGTTTCTAGATTATTTAGAATTAATGAGGGAGCCTAAGTTGGAATTAGTTTCTAAGTTTTAGGGATAAGATTCTAGATGATAGGATTTGTTGGATATTCTAGTGGTGTTGAGATATTAAGGGGATTGAGCATTTAATTAGATCATTTTTAAAATTGTATAAATAGGAGGGGGTTTTTGAGAGAAAAATACATTGAGATTGTGAGAGAGTGTGAGATTGAAAGTAGGCTTGTACAGCAAGGCTGTAAGCCTTCAGAAAATTGTAAGAGCCACAGAATTGAAATATCTGGCCAGCAAAAGTTTGTAAGTTATTGTTTTGTTTCAGTTTATATACATTGGTTGATTGAGAAATTGTATATTTGTTTCCTGAAGTTCATGGCATTGTTGAGTTAATGAAGAAATGATCGATGGGCTTGGAATCACATTTATTTGTGTAAAAACTGCCATACAAATCATTAAGGGTAAAATGGCGTTAAAATCTCCGTTTGCAAATTAATAGGGCGCCATTCTAAGTGAAAATTTCTGTTGGAAGTCGATTTACCGAGCGCATAGACAGTTTGATAGATTTGTAAGTACATAAAAAATCTACAAAGGTTGGAAATGTTGAATACTCAAAGGTATGAAAGCATACGATGAAATGTATGATGGAGCGTTGTTTTCATTAAATTTCAATGGATCTTCACAAACTCCAAGTTCAAAGGGCAAGTAATGAATGAATCGAAGGTTAAACCTCTATTTGCTGAAGTGATGGAATTTAAAGTAATTGTTTTATTGTTAAATGGCAATGTCCAGCACAGAATTGAGTTTATAATCTCTGCGTAGAGGTGA
Source organism: Pinus albicaulis (assembly GCA_034641835.2). Lineage (NCBI taxonomy): Eukaryota > Viridiplantae > Streptophyta > Pinopsida > Pinales > Pinaceae > Pinus > Pinus albicaulis. The sequence continues at coordinate 394,334,650 of CM076571.1, forward strand.
AATCTATTAATATTGTGTGACTGGCATGTATGAAAGGGCGCATTATGCATATGGTGTTGTTTAAATCCAATGCAGAGGTACATATATCTGGTATAAAGCGTATTGAAGAGCGTCTAAAACGTTAACTTGGTTTGAAACTCGTTTATTAGGTGGTTGTAATTGCAGAAAGAGTTGTTGCGTTGAATGGTAAAAGAACATATATATATATTGAAAAGTGAAAGGGTTTGAATTGAATTGAGTATAAGGTGCGTGGGCTGCTAAATTTAACTCGGCGTATATATAATAAGACTGAGTTCGATAGTTACAAAGTATGAATTTTAATGTCAACTCCAGAATGTATACAGTTTGAAGGGCTGCATGCTCAACGTGTGAAATGTGCATGATGAATGCGTTCACAACAATAAAAATCGATAGATGGGCTGAAGATCTGAACAAATCGTGTGCCAGAGTACAGAATTAAGATTTGAACCAGTCGATAAGAATTATATTTTTAAAAAGACAGTCACAGTGATTAATTAAATGTGTTGAAGAATTGTATTGCTGAAACACTGGTTTAATATGAAATGGAAGGTAGCTACAGTAACAAACAGAATGGGTAAAGTCGAAGATTGGCAGTGTCAAATGCTGAATGAGGAATGCGTTGAAGAAATTCAGGTGGATGAAGAGGCAAATTCTTTCATTCGGACGGAAGGTATGTAATTGCCTGAGCAGATTATTTGAATTTGATTTTCTTTTAATCAAAATAAGATATAGTTTTCATGAGCGCGGCATTTTGGTTAAGTCTGAAGCTCGAAATAAGAATTGAAACATTCTCACATTATTGGGAAAATTGACTATGGCTAAAGTCAATTGTTATAGTCGAATGTTGTGACCTTTGGCTGTAATCAAACTTTGTGTGGGGTTATAATGGTGCAGAAATAAATAGGGTGAAGGCGCATTGAGTTGCGTAGACATAAACTCATTTGTAACCACCATGAAAGATCTACTATCATGTTGAATATGGTAGATTTCACAATGCCTTCATGTCATGATAATTGTTGGCTTGAATGGTTAAATTCTTTTATAAGTCTTTTGAATGGGTGTTCACAAAGCTTGAGGGTTTTATGAAGCATATGTGATGAATATAGTTGAAATGAAGTTTTGGGTTAATTGCATTGAAAGTGATATGAAGCATGGTTTTTTTTCTAAACTACAAAAGTTTGTGAACAAGATATGTGAAGAGCTTCCTTGAATTTAATTTGCCCGTATATTGTAGAGTAATTGGGTAAATGCTGGGATGCATTCTTCTATGTGACAGAGAATAAAGATCCTGGTTATTGCAAAGCCCCGCTCGTGTCAAAGGAAGAGCACTAGAATAGCCACCCAAAGCAAAGGAAAGGGCAAGGTAGAAGGCATTCATGAACAAGAGAGTTCATTCGACATCATCCAAGTCCAAAGCGATGATAGTGATAATGAGGCCCGGATTCTAGAAAACCTCTTAATCCATAGAGAAGGCCAAATTGATGCCTTGAATGATTATCTTCATAGAGCTAGGAATTTCAATCAATTTTTGCAAATCCAAAATAGGCAAATGAGTTTCCATATGGCTTTTTATGAGACACGGGCGACTAAGTACAAGAAGGAGGCCTCCAAATCCCAAGCAAGGTTAGAAGAACTCATGGGCGAGTTTGATGAAAGTGAAGGAGAAAATCAGCCTAGGCGAAAGAGGCCTAGAACCATGGGGCTTAAAAAGGCCCTTGAGAAGCAAAAAGAAGAGGAAAAAGCCCTTCTCCAATCTACCCCTCTCACTACATTGTTTGAATAGGAGATAGAGAACAATAAGGAGGTGTGGCTTGAGAGAGTCAATGACCACTTGGAGAAGAAATTGGAGAAGGAAAATAGAGATTTAGACCTTCAAAGGAGAATGACAAGGCATTATAAAAAGTTAAATCAGTTTTCCCAGCGCAAGTTGAAGGCTGCTCAAGAAAAGCTCAAGGAGGCTAAAGGGAAGTGTCTGGCACGGAAAGTGAGGAAAGACACATCAGGACTTCAGATTTTGGCCTCTACTTCACAACATGTTGCTGAGAACCCTTGAGGGTCATGCTCACCAATTTTGGGCAATTTTCGACATATTTTGGTTTTTTGGCATTTTTAGGTTTTTGGCCAAAACTCATGGGCTTTGCCATTTTAGTTTAGGGGATCATCAATGGAGGAGAATGGTATCATTGGATGCCATAATTTTAGGAGCACACACTCAGCAATTTTTAGGACATTTGAAGATCATTTTCTCCCTCGAAATGGCAAAAAATGCCTGCTTTTTCTACACTCTGCCTGGTCTATCAGCAAAGCTTATTTTCTGGTTTTTTACACACAGGCTTGTTTTCGGAGGACTTCTAGGCATCAGATTGGGAAAATTCCAATTTCTCCAGAAATTAGAAACTCAGAGCTTTCCAACGAGCTATCATGAGCCTCGTTGCGACATTGGGAAGGCTGCCAAAAGTTGTCGACAAGTCAGGAGACCTTTTGCTGATGTAATTTTTGAGTATTTTTGTAAAAATTGAACCTTTAAAAACTGCTTTTTCCTCATGTGCGTTTAGCTGTTTTTGCACATGAGAATTTATGAAAAGTCAATTTATTTCCCTCTTTTAGAATTTTTTAGATATTTTATGAGATATTTTGTGCCTTGGGCTTTGCAAAGCCTCAAGGACAAGTTTAGATATTTTGAATAGGCCAATGAGAGTGCAAATTGAACTAAGACGTTTTCCCCCACGAGCCTATATATTCCAAAGGCTTTCATTGTAAACAAGGCTGTATCGCTGATGATAGAAGCAATATATGGTCATATAAGCTTTCTAAGAAATACTTGTTCTCATGCTTTTGATAGTTTCTCGATGTTCTCGACGATGAAAGAGGATTATGTTGGATTCCATGACTTGGTAGAATGGTATAGTGTCTCTCTCTTTGTTTTGTTTCCTAGTTTTCATTCATGAATCCATGTTTCTTGCTTGCTATAGAACAGTAGAGAACAAATTTGAGACATGCCCTTGAAGGCACCTCAAATTTCTTGTTTCTTCATAGCTTCCATGTTTTCTTCATCCTTAGTCACATTAAAGAATTCTTGATTGCTCTTTAATAACTTAAGGAGATTGTTGCTTATTTCATTCATGGTTTTATGCATTCTAAGTATGATTTACGGTACGCCCTGCTTACCCATTACTAGCCATAGATCCATCCATGAAATTTCTCTTTGAATGATTAGATTGTCATTTGTTGAACCAAGGAGGTCTTGTTCTGATCTTGCCCTTTGTCTAAGACTATGTAATCTTGTTTTCAAAGTGCCCAATAACTTGAAGTATTGTGTTTAGGCGTTCCAGCATAGTGATTTAAGTTGTTTGTCTGTCTTAAGTGTATTTCCCCAAAGTCTGATAGCCATTTCCCAAAGTTAGAAGTTATATATCTCTATGCATGGCTTGAATGTTTATTTCTATGTATTGATTAGCTTATAGTTACATTTCTCCTGATTAATGGTTTGCCCTACCATGTTTATGTCAGCTATTAAATTAGTTATGCTTGAAATCCTTTGTTGTTCCCAAACTTGATGTCCATTTTATTCCATTTTTCCCAAAGATCCTTTCTACCTCGAATCAAATCGGCCCTTCAACAACCTTGTATCACCATCTGATAGATTTCTTGACCTTTTAAACCCCATAGCCCAGTTGATCTAACATCTTTTTAGCTATCTTATATCTTTGATTATTTTCATCCCTCACAACCTAAAAACCAAAACCAAAAAAAAAACCTACTTCATAACTAGCCTAAAATCAGAACACAATAAGAAAAACACGTAGATATCCCTTACACATATAGAGAAAGCCCTCTCTGAGTCCAGGAAGGCTAGGTCCTTGGGCTCCAAAGATTGGTTTGAAGTTACACTGTCATTTGGCTTGCCAATTAGCCAAATCATGGGACCCTAACATAATGGCGATCATGGTGGGACTCTGAGTACATGAAAGTCTAGCGAACTCTTATAGACTCTTTAGTCCTTCAACATTAAACTTAGACCATCAGCCTATAGAATCATTTAGAGTAAAATATTTGTTTCACCATCTTAGCAAAGTGATGAATCAGGTTTAGAACACTCTTACAAACTAGGTTGTACATAAAAACTCAAAAAACCGCAAAAAACTCCCTTAGATTGGTTTTTGTCAGTATTGGTGGTGGACCATATACATATACCTCAAAACAACCAAATTCCACCTGGTGACTCCACTAGCCTCCAATAGGCCTTACTACTTTACTAAACTCTAGGCTACTATCCGATTGAGCCACCTCATCACCACACTAACATAATGGTGATCACGGTGGGACTCTGAGTAATAAAAAAACTTAGTTTCCCTAAATCTTTAGAGACCTTTGAGAATACTATCTGGCTGACTTATCCCACCGCTCACTAACATAATGGTGATCATGGTGGGACACTAAGTACATGACAGTCTAGTGAACTCTTATAAACTCTTTAGTCCTTCAACATTAAACTCAGACCATCGTCCTATAGAATCATTTAGAGTAAACTCTTTGTTTCACCATCTTAGCAAAGTGATGAATCATGTTTAGAACACTCTTACAAATAGGCTGCACATAAAAACTCAGAAAAACCCCAAAAAAAACTCCCTTAGATTGGTTTTTGTCAGTATTGGTGGTGGACCATACACATATACCTCAAAACAACTAAAAATCCACCTGGTGACTCCATTAGCCTTTAGTAGGCCGTACTACTTTGCTAAAATTTAGAATATTATCCGATCGACCTATCCCACCGCTCACTAACATAATGGCGATCACGGTGGGACTAACTGAGTACACAACAGTCTAGAAAAATCTTGTAGATTCATTAGTCTTCAAAACTTAAACAGGCAAGTAGTCCATAAAACCATTTAAAGTAAACTCTTTTTGTTCTCACCACCCTAGCAAAGTGATGAGACAAGTTTAGAATACTTTAATAAACCATAGGCTGCACATAAAACTCATAAAAACCTCAAAACATTCCCATATTGGCTTTTCCCTAGTTACTGGTGGTGGACCATAGCTACATCTTTACAAAAACAACCAAGTTCCACCTGGCGACTCCACTAGCCTCTAGTAGGCCTAAAAATTCCATAAAAAACCAAAAATTTCATAAACCATACCTTTCTGCCAACTCATCCTTCCAAAAAACTTAAACTTAGGGTGGAAACTCTGTAATCAGTGACAAAATAAGTATAACTTATCAATTCAGAAAACCTCACCTAAACATAGGAGATAAGCAGAAGCCTTCTTTCCAAGAGAACCATTAGCTTATCCATACAACCTAGAAAACTATTGAAACCAAGTGAATCTTTCTTCTTTGCAAGTTTCCATCTCAAAGTTGCTATAAAACGTTTTCCCAAGAATCTTTGATAGTGTTGGTGGTGGATCATAGTTCTCATAAGAAATCCACCTGGCGACTCCACTAGTCCATTCTTTTAATTTTTGACCATCTTTCACATTAGTAAAACCTTAGAGAGGCCATCCATCCAAAACATTCACAAATACCATCCTCTCTAAACTCTAGACCTGAAATTTAGCTTCACGAAGAATCAACACCAGAGCTCATCCAGACCCAAATCCCCCTATCATAGTAGATGACTCAGAGAAGATTCTGTGGCAAGCTTCTGAAACTAACAATATAGCTACCGATAGGTCCATCCGTAAAGCAAGATCAGTACCTGAACATCTCACTGCCTTGCAGGATTCCCCCTTTGACTTAAAATCAGCAAAAAACCTTTTTTAGAAGCAATTCACAAAGTAAGATAGAATTTGACGATCTTGAGCCCCTAGATCTGCCACAAAGTCGTAGTAGAGAAGCCTCACCTACCACACCTCCCGAATTTCAGCTTCTCCATCACTTTGGCTCCTAACATCCCAAATCTGCTCAAAACCAGGTCACTAGTCCAAGTACATCCGCCACACCTATCCAAACCACTATTGTTCAAACCACCTTAGCTCGTCCTGCAAGCCCTCATTTGGTACATCACCCATTAGCTCCCGTCATGGCAGCCTGGTACACACCCTTGGTGTTGCCACAACCTTTGGCTCCCTTACAAAATGACTATCAAGCCAAAATCCCACACTTTACTAGAGATGAGACTACCACAGCTCAATAGGATGTAGATAGGATTAGCGATGCCTTTGAATACATGGAAATAGAAGACGAGACCATCAGAATGAGGATGTTCGCCCAAAGCCTGGGCTGAGAACCCAAAAAATGGTGTAAGAGATTAACTCCAAACAGCATCCACAACCTCCCAGAACTTTACCAAGTCTTCATAAACAAGTGGTAAATCCGAAAGAACCCCATTCAAATCTTATCAGAATATAACAATCTAAAACGAGAAAATGGGGAAAGTGTCCAGGGATACTGTACTAGGTTCAACAATGTGTATAACGCCCTCCCACCTCACTTCAAATCCCCACTTGGTTCAGCCTTGGAAAATTTCCCAGAGGGTTTTGACCCAGACATGACTTATCAGCTAAAAGACAAAGACCCCCTTACCTTAGAGGAAATACAAAAAGTAGCCATAAGGGCAGAAGCCAACTTAGCAGAAAAAAGAGCTAGGACTAGATCAGAAAGGAAAGTCACCTACCGAGATGAGGTCTCCACTTCATCCCCTTCCCTAGATCCTAGAATAGATGATTTAGTCAGGTCCATGGCCAAAATGTGGGAAAAGATAACTGAGAAGACCCCTCTTAGGGATAACCAACCAAACCCTCCAAACAAAAACTGGAACCAAAATTTTAGGAGGGAAAAGCCTAAAAAAAAACCAAGGGAAAATGACCAAAAAATTAGGCCACCATTTAATGAAAATTATGTGGAAGAAGATGATAGGGATATATAACCCATTGATGAAAATAATTTGAACCTCATAGGATCTGATAATGAGAGTGAGGTGTACCTCACGGAAGAAGAACAAGCATTCTTCTCTCCAAATCAAGATGAAACCAACTATGAAGATCCCGAGGGTCTTGCCATAGATTTTCAGAATGCTATAATAGAAGCTCACGGGAAGTATGACCTTAGAAGCAGAAAAAATCAAGACAATTCCAAGAAAGGTAGCTCAGACACTGCTAAAACCCCTTATACCATCCTTAAGAACATAGTGAACAACAACAAAATCATGGTCGAGAAAAATGACCAAAACAAAGATAGAGTTACCCAAACTAATCTTGATTCAGATATTCCTAGTACTTCCACAAAGTTTCCCGAGGTGGTTGTGGCAAAAAAAATCTCGAAACAGAGCCAACAAACTCAAAACATAGAGAAGGTCATGGCTGAAAAAACTGAAACAAACATGTCTAAACTACAGCTACCTTTTAGTTTTGAGGGTGAAATCACCAAAATAAAAATCACCATGCCTCTTACCGAGCTGATCGCCCAAGGCTCTTATAAGTCCCAAGTGTTAAAGGTCCTGAATCTAGGGAATGATGCGAACATCCTTAATCTAGAAGATGACACTCCTGAAGTGTTGTTTGGTTCAAAAATAGAAGGGAAATTCCAAGAGGGAACCACTCTTCACTTTTACATCAGTCTGAGTATCCATGACCAAATCCTTCACAATGCCATGCTAGACTCCGACACCTCGCATAATATTATGCCGAAGGTTGTATTGGAAAGATTAGGCCTAAAAATCACAAGACCATACAAAGAGTTATATTCTTTTGATTCTAGTAGAGTCAAATGTCTAGACTTGATCAAAGATCGGTTTTTTATTTTGGCCCAAATACCCGCAAAACATCTGATCATGGAAATAGTGGTAGAAGACATTCCTCCCAAGTACGGAATGCTCCTATCCAGATCTTGGGGAGCCAAGCTCCAAGGGAATATTCAACTTGATATGTCCTACTGTTATAGCATCATTTTTCAGCTTCATATGATTCATGATTGCTTTTATGGCTTTGGGCACCCATTCCTACAGACTTGAACAAAATTCACTAAAAAACAGTGTTAAAATCCCCATACGCAGATATGCCCAGACTTTTCCACGTGTATACATGAGTCCACATGTACTTTTCCACGTATGCCATTAAAATCATTAAAAAATATATAAAAATTCCCTATTTTTGGGCTGGGTTGATGGTTACTCTGGTAGTTCAACCACCCCAGCACGTGGCCAACTGTTTCCAACTGATTGAAACTACTTTGAGGGAGTATAAAAGCCCCTCATGTGCATGGCCTAAGGGAGAGAGAAATTTTATAGACATTATAATCTGTTGGAATCCCAGTTCAAGTTTGAATCCCTGTGCCTCCTGCACTTTCCCAGATTTATATCAGGAAACCCTTGTTTCCTAGAGATGTTCATCCATTTATATGCTATCTCGAGTGCACAAGTCTTGGAAGAATCTTAGCGAGGCAAGGGCGGGATGAATCCGGACGACGGTCTGCTCGAAGATTGTGGAAGGATTCAGGTGATCTCTCCACTTTTACTACTGTACATGCTGTTCGTGATAATGAAGAACCATCTTGTTCCTGAACTCGTGTGTTAATTTTTATTTATATATGTGAAAAGATTATCATTTAAGCATTTATTATGGTTTATATAATGTTTCACATGGATTGCACTAACGTTTAGGAGAAGTATATGTTGTACAACTAGGTTTCCGTGCACGTTCTTTCTTGTTTTCCAGGTTGAAGGAGGAAGAAGGGTTGCTGGGGGTTTGGACCCCGTGGGATCTACATCGAACGTAGGACTACGGGTGAGTTCTGCTATCGTTGTTAACTAGTTTTTTGCATTCAAGTATGGTTGTGTGTGAGTCCTTCTGAATAGCATGCCCTGCTCTGTGGAGGTTTAGACCCAACAAACCTCTAGGGTGATTTTCCCTGAAACAGAACTGGCGACTCCATTAGGGACCACATTCTTGTGATTCCCCTTTTGGGTGGTTTCAGCTGTTTGAAAGGTTTCCAACAGTTTTAACTTTTATTTCCAGTCCAGTCAACTCTTTCTCAGTCAGACTGAAGACCTGGTTCCTTATCCAGGCTTGATCTTTTTTATTTTTTATTATTTACCTTTTCATACGTGGGTTTGTCTGTACATAGACGCGTATACACACAGTTTTTGTTAAAGGGAGTCGCGTATACGCGGGTTTCCTTTAACACAGTCGCGTATGCACGCTTGTTTCCAAACTATTAAAGCGCGTATGCCTGGGGGAAAATTTTGAAATTTTTGTTTTTAGCTTTTCTAGTCTTGTCTGCATGTGGTGACCTGTTTCTACAGTGTTTCTTAATCTCTGGACTGTGTTTAAAGTGTTTATATGTCTATTTCTCTCTCCTTTGTACGAAGACTCTCTCGGTTGGTGAAATTTTTGGTTGTTACGTTTGCAATTTTGGTTTGAGTACCAGGGTATTTTCTTGAAGATTCTTGGATGTTCTGCTTAATCAGAACAAAGAGCTCCTGCTCATTTACTCTTTCCTTGTGTGTTGCTGTGCATTTTGATTTTTTACCTATTTGGTGCGTTTGGTTTCCTTGATGTTCAGTAGACTAGTTTTGTTGCAATTTTCGAAGAGTCTCTTTTTGATTCTTTGAAGTTTTTATTGCAAGTCTATACTATTGTACTGAGTTGATTTATTGAGTTTCTTGTCTTCCTTTTTTCTTGTATAAAGCCCCGCTGCGAGAGTGGCATGGTTGGCTTTGAGCATTTTGTTGAAGTTATACTTGAAATTCAGAGTTTGTTTGACTTAGTTACCGGATAGTTCAATTGGTCTTCTTGAAATCTCTTTTTTATAAACTAAAACTGGCATATAGGTTAGGAAATCCACTTTCTGTTGCATTTTGCATACTAGCCTCCATTCTGATCACTTGCCATAGGGTCGATCCCATCAAGTCATGAGTATTACACCCATTTCACTCGCCGATTATTTAATCATGACTTGGTGGTAGAGCCTTCCTTTACATGGGCTTCCTAGTTAGTTCCTCGCTATCACTTGTTTCCCATGCTGCATTTTATGTAGGCTCGGGAGTCCTCTTTAGTCCCGCCATGACTTATGTGTTGAAGCTTCATTCTTCTTCTTCCTCACTATCATTTTTTCTGGCTATTACCCTAGAGGCTCCCTGGTGTTGTTGAGTTGTATTACTGCATTGCATATTGGCTACTTGTTTATCCTGGCCTTTAGCCAACTTCATTTGGACTGAATGTTTAAGCCAACTTTTGACCTTGTCTATCTATACAAGTTAACCATTGCATGCACTTAGCTATCGCGACTTGACACCCTTTTACCCATGGATGGAACATTCCTCTGAGTATCGCTTACCAGTTTTCTCCAACTTGCATTGAGCATAGGATTGTTCCAATCCCAGGAACTAGTGCATCTGTTTCTTGATACTCGTTCTATCCATTGTACCATAGCATTCTTTTATTCTTTTTCAGGCTTATTATATGAAAAAGAAAAAAAAATCGAATATAACAAAAAGAGCGGGAACGGGATGTAACTTCGTGGTTTTGATGGCAGTACAGAGTTAGTTTGTCGCCCTTGAACAAAGCATATACACTTATATATTTCCTTCATTTGGGATGGTTTTAGTTTTGACCTAGGTTCAGCCTTTACCTTGTTTCACTTGTCAGTTCTCCCCCGGTTGGTTATCTCTTCCAATCATATGGAGAGTTTGTTCTGCCTCCTGCATAACAGACTTATACATTGTCACTTTTTACTGCCATGGTCATCACAAGTCGTGCTTTTGTTCAAGGGAAGTCTAACCAGAGTCAGCCATTCTGCGGTGTCTCTTGAATCATTATTCAGTCGGCCTTCCCGGTCTTGTCAGTATCTTGTTCTATCACATCAGATGTTTTGGTCCTCTACTCGTGTTGGTTTGAGAAGGTCTCCATTGACTTCTTGCTGGCGGGTTTGTCTCTTATCGACTACGACACATTGCTCTGAGATCAAACCTAGAGCTGCACCCTCGCCCTATTTCCATCATTGATAGGTGACCTTGTGCTCAGCATTTGATCATCATTATGGGTCTTTGACTGAGTGGTTTCCCCTGTGTTCGATGTCAGCATACATTATCACACTTGGGATTCATTCAGTACCTTGATTTCCATTTGACCCTAATGGTGGATTTCTCGCCTCTGTGTCAGCTTTCATTATTGGTTGGTTCAGAGGGTTTCTTCCGTGTGCTAGCTTCATGTTTTGCATGTCGGAAACGTACTTCAGTTTGGTTCCGTCACTCTACTTCGTCCGATTCCTTCCAGATCTTGGCTTGCGGGTTACACTCGCGCTGGACTGATGTGGGATGCCTTAATGCCTTCCTTCCAGCAGATCTTTTCCCATCAACTCCAACTCATTGCTCTGGGAATAAGGCCTAGAGTCTTTTTGTCAGTACCTTAGGGTTTGCAGTCATTAGTGGCACACTCTTCGCTATCGACAGTGGGGATTCATCATTGCCTCCTGATTGGTAGATTCTTTCAAGTGTTCGACTTCAACTCATTCATTCACACTTGTTAGATTGTACCGGGGCACCTTGAAACTCATTTTCATTATTGGTGGGTTGTCTCACGTTGGTTAACGGTATTCATCATTGACCGGAAATCCAACGATTTCTCACATGGTCGACTTCAGCTCATTTATTCCCATTGTGTAGAATTGTGCCATAGTGATCGGTAAAGACCTCAGGTTGCATCAGCATTTCTCGGTTCACTTTTGACAGTCCATTTAGTTTCTGCCAGTGATGCCGTTCACCCTTATATGTTGCAGTGTCAGTACAGCAGCATCCTATATGTTGGCTCCCAAGTTGCATGATTGTACCGTTTATTCCACCTCTTATGATTTGGTACTTGGAGATTCAGTTACTTATATGATCAGACATCCAGTTGCAACATCATTGATCAACTTTCTATATGTGATACTTGGACATTGATTCAGACTTATACTTCCGGGCCATGCTCAGATGATTCATTATGTACTTTCAGTTCAGTCATACTTGTATACATGTTGGATCTATTCAGTACTTGCTATATTATGTATTTTTGACTGAGCATGGGTATGCCCGCCTCAGCATGAGTTGACTCTCTTTTTTCTTTCATTGGTTTTTGGCAGGCTGAAATCTGGTGAAGTCCTCTCTTGTCCTTGTGAAGTTCTTTCTATGTGCATAATACATTTCGGCCATCATGTACCCCTTCTGACCTCATATATTAGGGGGCATCTGTTATAGCATCATTTTTCACCTTCATATGATTCATGATTGCTTTTATGGCTTTGGGCACCCATTCCTACAGACTTGAACAAAATTCACTAAAAAACAGTGTTAAAATTCCCATACGCGGTTATGCCCAGACTTTTCCGCATGTATACGTGAGTCCACATGTACTTTTCTGCATATGCCATTAAAATCATTAAAAATATATATAAAAATCCCTATTTTCGAGCTGGGTTGATGGTTACTCTGGTAGTTCAACCACCCCAGTACATGGCCAACTGTTTCCAACTGACTGAAACTACTTTGAGGGAGTATAAAAGCCCCTCATGTGCATGGCCTAAGGGAGAGAGAAATTTTATAGACATTATACTCTGTTGGAATCCCAATTCAAGTCCGATTCCCCGTGCCTTCTGCACTTTCCCAGATTTATACAGGAAACCCTTGTTTCCTGGAGATGTTCATCCATTTATATGCCATCTCGAGTGCACTAGTCTTGAAAGTTTCTTAGTGAGGCAAGGGCGGGACGAATCCGGACGACGGTCTGCTCGAAGATCGTGGAAGGATTCAGGTGATCTCTCCACTCTTTATTTCTGTACATGTTGTTCATAATAATGAAGAACCATCTTGTTCCTGAAACTACGTGTTAATATCTATTTGTATGTGTGAAAAGATTATCATTTAAGCATTTATTATGGTTTATATAATGTTTCACATGGATTGCACTAACGTTTAGGAGAAGTATATGATGTACAACTAGGTTTCCATGCACGTTCTTTCTTGTTTTCCAGGATGAAGGTGGAAGGAGAGTTGTTGGGGGTTTGGACCCCGCGGGATCTACATCGAACGTAGGACTTCGGGTGAGTTCTGCTATCATTGTTAACTAGTTTTTTGCATTCAAGTATGGTTGTGTGTGAGTCCTTCTGAATAGCATGCCCTGCTCTGTGGAGGTTTAGACCCAACAAAACTCTAGGGTGATTTTCCCCGAAACACCTACGCCACTATTCCTGTGTTTGACCAAACAAGAATACTCTATCGAGAGTCACACATGAAATACATGATCAATAGCCAAGAGAGGCCAGATAACATCCCAATGTATTCCTTGCATTCCGACCTGAACTCTTTTATTCTGCATATTGATGAGGACATTGAAGAACAGTCAGAAGAAAATGAAACAAACTTAGACCCACCACATCAACTGCCCCTAGTTCTCTATGATGAACTAGACACTCAAAACTACCATCATCGTGAATAGCTATGTCTTGAGGAAAGTAAGTATGTTCCTTCTGAAATAGGAATAGAGCAAGAAGCACAAACCATTATGTACTATCAAGCGAATTGCTCAAACCTTAGTCAAACATCGACAGTAACATCAGGAAACGTTTTCAGAATAAAGGCATTATAGGATTTACATATCACAAACCTTTTCAGAACTCAGGAGCAGGGAACCTTAATTTTTTTACCATACCTCAAATATTTACCATCACATAGCTCTTCCATTACAAGTGAAACCTTTACTGTAGCCATAACAGCTCAAAATACAGAAAAAGTACCTAATAAACTCCTTATGAGCAAACATGATAGTTGCAGTCGAAATATACCTGAGTTACTTGAATTGGCTAATATCCTGTCATTCCATCAAAGACTTATAACTGCTAGAATTGGCAATCTCATGCAGAATACTACTTCATGCAGATAAAAAAATGAGAAACACTATGCCACTACCATTACTCCAAGAAAAAACTTCGACAAAAGAAAATACAAAAATCTGAACCAATAAGTAATAATCAAAGATAAAATAGCTGGTGGTAGGGTATGTTTTAATTTTAGAAACACTAATGCACATCCCTATAACAGAAATTTTATCCTTCCTACCCAAGACCATGATATACGATGATAAGGGCTTTTAATAATATGCCTTCGCAAGATGATGTTTCAGGTTATAGCCAAATGATTCCCTTGCAAAGTAGACAACTCAAAGATTTTTTTCAGTATGCTTGAAGTAGTTCCAGTTTCAGACTCAAAATTGCAAAACCACCAGATATCAAAAATATGCTTATGAAAGCCATGTTTCCAGTCCTAAATTTCTACATTTTAACATACCATGATGATATCATTATTGATTTCAAAAATGACCAAGAGTATATGCTTTACTTAAGGAATATGTACAGTAAAGGAAGGAGCGGAATCAGAGGTATAAGGAGGTACAACGGGAAGATACCAGTTTGTTTAGAGATTCTTGCATGAATCCCTATGTCATGCTGGAAAGAGAGAATTTTCCAAATTTCTCTTTTCAAGAGTTGAGTGGACGAAGAATGGTAGGAGATCCTTACGAGGATAAGATGCTTAAGTTTCACCATTTCCAAGATTTCTGAGTTTAAGGCATTTTCAATCATTTTATATACCACTGTTTGAAAAATAGATAAAATAGAAAAGTAAAAAATAATAGAAGAATAGAAAAGAGGGCAGTTGAAAAATAGAAGAAGGCCCCATGTTCCAAAAAATAGTCATTCAGAAAGTGCGCAAGTATAAATGCCGCTACTAGTACTCAAATGTCTTGTTCAGTTATCTAGCCTAATCATAGTTGAACATGCTTAAATTTATTTGCTGATAAGTTAGTGAGTGAAAAAGATGGTCAACATTGTGTAAGCTTGACTTATCAGAGAGAGTAGATTAGGAAAAGATACTGGTTCCACACGCCCAAAACAGAACCAAAGAGGGAAGCGGGGATGAAAAACAAATTGTGCATCTTAGCCCCATTTTTCCTAGTTTCCATTTTATGCAAAATAATATTTGTGTGCAGCTTGTCTTTCATGCCGCAAATACATGACAAATCAGACTGTCTAATCTTGATTTGATCATCTTTTCAATTTCGTGTTTTATATTAGAGAACAAAATCCTGTCAAACAACTTAATCTTGACAGTTGATCTAGCATAGGTAGAGTAATGAAGAAGTCCATCAGTTTAATCTTAACTCCCGACAGATATAAGTGTAGAATTAGATAGGTTCATTTTCCAAAAATAAAAAATATATATTTTCGAAAGGGTTGCTAGTCCAAATACACCCAAAGGAAGAAAAAATGTTAGGAAAGATAGTGAGGTAGGTAGAAATATCATTGATGCTAATCATGCTGTCATTTTTCAGAAGTAGCATCAAAGAGGAATGAAATTTGCGCCAATGGGTAAGGCACTAGTCTTCATAAGCCAAAGATCTGAAATTATGGACACCTCCTGAAAAGGAGCTGCCCTCCCTAAATGGAGCCACTGTTAGTCATCAATAGTTTTCACTTGTTGGTGATGACTAGTTGTTACAGCCAAGTTTTCTAGCAGCTGATCTAAAAATTTGTCAAAATTTTCCAGCTGGAAAACACCCATAAAATTTTTTTCGCTTACCTTTCAGTCTGCCCATGACAAGATGAAACCTCATTATCAAATCCTATCTAGCCTCAGCCATACTAGTTTTCCCATCAGCTCCAAAGAAACAATCCAAATCTATCCAAAAAGTCTCCCCTAAGTTAGGTAGTGGCGCTTTAGGCCTTTCTCCCTTCGCAAACCACTCTAAAGCCAAAGAACTTCTACCTGCTATAGACCAATCATCACAGACCTTCCCATTCTGCAAATAATGCTGGTTACAACCCTAGGTCGCACTACTAATACACCCTCAAGTCTCAGCAATTCATGTACCATAAGTCAAACTGATTCTAGGTGTTTTTACAGTGTTTTAAATGGATCTTTCAAGGACAGAGGCATACCAGCATCTCAGAAGACAATATTTGGCTCCACATAAGAAGACAACTGCTTCTCAATGTGATCTTGAGCCTGGGATGCAGCTACAGAGCAGAGTGTTTTTCATTAAACTCTTGCGATCACAGTCAAAGCCTAAAAGGACAGTGAAAGGAAAAATAACACTGTCAAAGGGCTGATGATATGAAATGACTGAAAAACCTCCTTCATCTATAAGCAAAGGGTTTGAAGACTAAAGAACCTCCTTCATTTCAGAAGCAGAGTGTTAAGAGCACCTCCTTCATCTATAAGTAGAGGGCAAATGGACAAAGTCTGTTTTAAAGCTTTTCGTTAACTGTAAGGACAAACTTAGGTTATAGTGAGATAGTAGCTAAGGTTTTCTGAAGTAAAATGAAGATTAAAGGCAGAGGTAAAGCAGAGGGCTTTAAAAATAATTTGCATAGGTTCACTATTATTTGAGTTACAATATGAAGCTAATAGGTTCATCATCATTGAAGAAAGATTATGAAAGTAGATAGTCAAAAGAATAAAAGTGTCTTGGTCCCAAACTGACCTCTACCATCATGTACAAGGGAAACCACTAAGAGTGATGACTTCTTTTCAAAAGGTACTATCCTTCCTATTCATAGAGAACTTTCTTTCAAAATTACTCATCATACTGGATAGAAGGCAACTTGAGCTTAGTTTTCCCATAAATGCATTGCAACTAAACACACAAGCTCATAAAAATGTAACAAGGATTATAGCATGAGTTTCAAGGTTCTGGAAAAAACATTCAAAAGCAATACCTGCATGTCACTATTACAAATGAAGGCAGTTTTCTTATGAAAATAGGTCAAAGGTGCTTTTCTGTTACAATTGGATTAGAGAAGATGTTTTCTGAAGAAGTGCCCTTTTGATGGACAGATGACAGTGAAGCCCAGGTTTCTCGCAGACCTCCTTCACAGATAAACAAAGGAGCAGCTTCCCTTGTTCACTTTCCAACCCTAGTACATCATCTCCTGTTTTATTTCTACCTACAGTAAAAAATAAACTCAAGCAGAACCTGCCATCTCATCTAGTTTTCACAATGGACATGACCATATCCAAAGCATCCGAAGCAAAAAATGTCAGTTTAGGTTGCAAAAGGGAGAAACTACCTCCTTCAAAGTGTCAAATAAAACCTCATATAACACAAAGTGTCTTCTACAGGTGTCCCTTTTCAAATGACAAAAACAAATGGATGATGATGATATTCAGAGGTGTTTCTCTTTCTTTTCCATAAAAACCTTTTTCAACTGATCAAAAGTAAGAGCAGATGAGCCATGCAATGATAAGAGGTGGCAAGGGATTTTGAAATTAAAGTTAAGCTTTTTCCCCTAGAAAAAATATAGTTTCATTCAAAAGGAACCTCTACAATCCTTCATGTGGCTCAGAACAGTTTTTCTTTCCACAGTGTAGATATCAAAAAGGAGGACATTTTTCATTCCTTAAATGAGAAATAGTCAAAGTTTCAAATTCTCAAAAAGGTTGTTTCATTTCAAAAATGAGGTCAGGCTTATAAAGAAATGATCCTTACCTCTATGTTTTTGTTAGAGCAAAAAGAAGTCCTGATTACATGTTCAAAAAAGATGTGATTTTCATATTTTGGTTTTAAAACCAAAGGCTTTTTCAATGTTTTCAAAACCCTCTTTGAACACACCGAAGGGTTTTTGATCTTTTTCAAATACAAAAGGATAGAGGGACCATTGCAAGCCCTTTAAAACTTCTCAAAGCAAGGCATCGCTCCGCTCTTGCTGTCCACGAGACCAGAGATGGAAATTTCAAGCTGATTCATTAATTTTTGAGCTTGAAGAATGTAAGGCACGCCTGTAGCTTTGCGCGGCGCGTTCAGGCAGATTTTTAACAAAGCACTCCACTACTACATGGCGCGCCTGTAGTGGTGCACAACGCGCTTGTAAGCGCTGGTCCCGTCGGCCCGACAGTGACCCGACAGCCTCCGTTTGTGCGGCGTCTTCCACAACAAACGTGCCACGCACACTTTGAATGGTCAAAATTCCCTCAACAATTCTGGAAGCTGGTCCAAAATCCTAAAACAACACCATCATCATTTTTAAAGGTATTTTATGTGCCTCCTTGCTCTTTTCAAAACTGTTAAGCGGTGGAAAAAGGGATGAAACTCATGGTGTGAAATCACAGTTTTGAGTTGTTTAAAGAGAGATGTGTTTTTGTTTGAAACTCAATACTTGCTGTGGTTATGTTTGCTAGAGGTGAAACAGTAAGAATGATGCATTTCTATTTGATGTAAAAAGCCAAATAACTGCCCTCAAAACAATGATGAACGGTAGAGGCACTGTTTAAAGGCAGAAAAACAATATTAGAACAAATGAAACAGGGAGCCTAATTTCAGATACAATGATCATTATATGAGTGCTCTTTTATTCTAGAAGTCCTCCTTGTGGTGAAGAACAGAGTCGGGGCTGCCAAATTTGTCCATAAACAAAATTTAGTGTATAAAGCTATAAATTTCCATTTGGAGGTATTGTCAAAATCTGTGTGAGGAATAGTGAATACAAGAGCAGTGTATGAGGTTTCAAGATAAACATTTCCAATTGGCAGGCCTTGACTTCAATTTCTCCCCAAGATCCATCTCCAAAGCCACTAAAATTCCCTATATTGGCAAGAAATGGTTTAAGCAAAGCCATTTGGACTCATATGATTACAAACCCTTCCTAAAGCCTGAGCACAGAGAACCATGTCCTTCTATTTTCCCTTTCTAATATCTTTTAGCCAGCTACGACCCTCTCATGAAGATTATCATGAAGTACTTCACTTGTGAGGGAAGATTCTCCCAAATTTATGCATATCACATTTGACTGCTCATGCATTTCACTAGAGCCAAATTGCTAAATCTTCCTTTCTTCTTACACAAGAGCATTGAGAAAATGGCCTCCACTGTCTAGAAGAAATCTCCTTCACAGCAAATAGCCTATCTCTTCCATCACTCTCTCATCAAAATCATCATTCTTCATCAACTTGAAAAGAGAGAGGTCTCTTGGGATGTTTTCATCACTCATTCGGATTTCTCCACTGTCCCTCCAGACCATACATCCCCTATATCTCCTACTCATCGTCCCTCGCCTTCTTCTAGTAGACCTATTCCCAAAAATCTCAAATTTACTACAGAACAAGCAGAAGATCCTGAAGAGGGGGAAGAGCATGATCATGATGATGAGGAAGAGGATGAAGGGCAGCAACATGATGAACAACAAATTGAGGATGAAGGGTAGCAGCATGATGAACACAAAATTGATGATGAAGTGCAGCAACATGAAGAGCAGCAGACTCATGATGAGGGTGAACAAAAGCCTTATGATGACACACATCAGCATGACAGTGATGATGAATAGCAGCAAGGGGAGGAGGAAGAAAGTGCTGAATAGCAGCATGACAGTGAGGGCGAGACAGAGCAGCAAGGGCAACATGAAAGTGATAAGGGTGAACAACAGCCTTATGAGGACACACAGCAGCTACATCATGATGAACAGGGCCAGCATGAAAGTGCCAAACAGGGGCATCCTTGTGAGACAGAGCAGCAGCATGAAGGTGATGAAAAAAGGCATGAAAATGATGAACAAAGGCATGATAGTGATGAGCAAAGTCAGCCTAAATATGATACACAAAAGCCTCCTCAGGAGTAGCAGCCTCTTCAAGAAGAAAATCAAACTCAAAAAGAAGAGAAGCAAGGCAACAAAGGTAAAGGGGCTATGGCCTCTTCTCCTAAAAAGGCCAAGCCCCGGACAAAAAAGAAGAGAGTGCCTAGGGTTGTCACTCCAAATGTGACAAGGGTCCTCCGGAGTAAAGGAAAATTTCCAAAGAAGCCCATGATTGATTTGCCTATAAGGAAGAGCACTAGAATAGCCACCCAAAGTAAAGGGAAGGGCAAGGTAGAAGGCAGTCATGAACAGGAGAGTGCATTCGACATCATCCAAGTCCAAAGTGATGATAATGATAATGAGTCCCAGATTCTGGAAAACCTCTTGATCCATAGGGAAGGCCAAATTGATGCCTTGAAGGATGATCTTCATAGAGATAGGAATTTCAATCAATTTTTGCAAATCCAAAATAGGCAAATAAGTGTCCATATGGCTGTTTATGAGACACGGGTGACTAAGTACAAGAAGGAGGCCTCCAAAGCCCAATTAAGGTTGAAATAACTCATGGGAAATTTCGATGAAAGTGAAGGAGAAGATCAGCCTAGGCGAAAGAGGCCTAGAACCATGGGGCTTAAAAAGGCCCTTGAGAAGCAAAAAGAAGAGGAAAAAGGCCTTCTCCAATCTACCCCTCTCACTGCATTGTTTGAACAGGAGATAGAAAACAATAAGGAGGCATGGCTTGAGAGATTCAATGACCACTTGGAAAGGAAATTGGAGAAGGAAAACAGGGATTTAGACCTTCAAAGGAGAATGACAAGGCATTATAAAAAGTTAAATCAATTTGCCCGACACAAGTTGAAGGCTGCTCAAGAAAAGTTCAAGGAGGCTAAAGGGAAGCACCTGGCATGGAAAGTGAGGAAAGACACATCAAGACTTCAGATTTTGACCTCTGCGTCACAACATGTTGCTAAGAATCCTTGAGGGTCATGCTCACCAATTTTGGGCGATTTTCGACATATTTTGGTTTTTTTGGCATTTTTGGGTTTTTGGCCAAAACTCATGGGCTTCGCCATTTTATTTTGGGGGATCATCAAAGGAGGAGAATGGTATCATTGGATGCCATAATTTCAAGAGCACACGCTCAGTTATTTTTAGGACATTTGAAGATCATTTTCTCCCCCGAAATGGCGAAAAATGCCCGCTTTTTCCACACTCTGCCCGGTCTATCAGCAAACCTTATTTTTTGGTTTTTTACACACAAGCATGTTTTTGGAGGACTTCCAGGCATCGGATTGGGAAAATTTTAGTTGCTCCAGAAATTAGACACTTGGATATTTCCAACGAGCTATCATGAGCATCGTTTCGATATCGAGAAGGCTGCCAAAAGTTGCCGGCAAGTCAGGGGACCTTTTGCTGATGTAATTTTTGAGTATTTTTGTAAAAATTGAACCCTTAAAAACTGCTTTTTCCTCATGTGCGTTCAGCTATTTTTGAACATGAGAAGTTATGAAAATTCAATTTATTTCCCTCTTTTAGCATTTTTTAGATATTTTATGAGATATTTTGTGCCTTGGGCTTTGCAAAGCCTCAAGGACAAGTTTATATATTTTGAATAGGCCAATGAGAGTGCAAATTGAACTAAGAGGTTTTCCTCACTTGAGCCTATATATTCCAAAGGCTTTCATTGTAAACAAGGCTAGACTTGATGATAGAAGCAATATATGGTCATATAAGCTTTGGAATAAATACTAGTCTCATGCTTTTGGATAGTCTCTTGGATGTTCTTGGATGATGAAAGAGAATTGTTGTTGGATTCCATGACTTGGTAGAATGGTATAGTGTCTCTCTCTTTGTTTTGTTTCCTAGTTTTCATTCATGAATCCATGTTTCTTGCTTTCTATAGATTAGTAGAGAAAAAATTTGAGACATGCCCTTGGAGGCACCTCAAATTTCCTATTTCTTCATAGCTTCCATGTTTTCTTCATCCTTAGTCACATTAAAGAATTCTTGATTGCTCTTTAATAACTTAAGGATATTTTTGCTTGTTTCATTCATGGTTTTATGCATGCTAAGTATGATTTACGGTACGCACTGCTTACTCATGGCTAGCCATAGCTCCATCCATGAAATCTCTCTTTGAATGATTAGATTGTCATTTGTTGAACCAATGAGGTCTTGTTCCGATCTTGCCCTTTGCCTAAGACTATGCAATCTTGTTTTCAAAGTGCTCAATAACTTGAAGTACTGTGTTTAGGTGTTCTGGCATAGTGATTTGAGTTGTTTTTCTGTCTTAAGTGTTTTTCCCCAAAGTCTGATAGTGCTTTCCAAAATTTAGAGGCTGATATATCTCTATGCATGGCTTGAATGTTTATTTCTATGTATTGATTAGCTTATAGCTACATTTCTTACGATTAATGGTTTTCCCTACCATGTTTATGTCAGCTATTAAACTAGTTATGCTTGAAATCCTTTGTTGTTCCCAAACTTGATGTCCATTTTATTCCATTTTGCCCAAAGATCCTTTCTACCTTGAATCAAATCGTCCCTTCAACAGCCTTGTATCACTATCTGATATCTTTCTTGACCTTTTCGACCCCATAGCCCAGTTGATCTGACATCTTTTTACCTATCTTATATCTTTGATCAATTTCATCCCTCCCAACCTAAAAACCAAAACCAAAAAAAAAATCCTACTTCATAACTAGCCTAAAATCACAACACAATAAGAAAAACACACATATATCCCTTACACATATAGAGAGAGCCCTCTATGAGTCTAGGAAGTCTAGGTCCTTGGGCTCCAAAGATTGGTTTGATGTTACACTATCATTTGGCTTGCCAATCAGCCAAATCACGGGACCCTAACAATATTTAAGGATATATTTTTCTTGCAAGGAGAGGGAAGTGATCCTTTCCTTTAGGAAATTCATAGAACCACTTTTCTCTATCAACTCCCTTTACTATCTCTAAGATGATTTACCACTCTTTTCACCAACAAATAAAGATAATTATTTCTTCTCAACCTCTTGTTTTCTTTTATTTTGTATTTTCCATTGTTTCTTCCATTGTATCTCATCTTATTTAATAAAAATAACAAATTTTTTGTTATGTATTGATCAGGAGATCAAGTCTCTTGTAGAAAAATGCTCAAAAATGAAGTTGCTTAGAATTGGTCCAAACCAGAACGAATGGAAAGAGCTTGGAAAAATGATTCTGTAGATGTGAACGACACTGTATGAGAAAGTTATTCAGCTTTGAAGTTTGCCAATTTCAGTTAAAAAATGGCCAAAACTAACTTTACAAAATTTTTTATTAAAAAAGAATATTCCACAGAATATTCTGTGGAATATTCCATAGGCAGACAATCATAGGGCACCACGTGGCTAGCCCGGAGGCTACCACGTGGCCCCAAGGTCAAACGAAATATTGTAATAAATTTTTTTTGTTATACACGGCAGGGTTCGACCCCAGGTCGGGGCAGACACAAGCGGAAGGCCCGACCAACAGGTCGCAGTGGTTCTTATTAAACCATGGGGTGAAAATTATATTTAAACATTAATTTTTTTTGGGATGTGGTCACATCGGACCGGCGGTAGGTGCGGTTTAAACCTTATAATATGTCGTGATAAACTCAAGTTATTTAAACGATTTCCGGAGGTTGTGGTCCTATGGACCTTATCCGTCAGCTCTCCTAATTCGGAGGAAATTATAATGGAGCACCCATATTTGGTGCCAATCCCTATTTTGGAGGGCTTAACTGGTAGTTTCTCCACATTTAGTGGAGCTTTTCGACGGGACACTGGGCAAACTTCAGTTAGCCATAACTTTGTCAAGAAAAAGCCTTTTGAAGCGAATTGTTTTTTGATTTGGGGGTATTGAAGAATTATGGAGTTGTTGGGACAAGTTTCAGAGCCATCAGGGCACTCTGTCAGTGATTTTATCAGTGAATTTTCTTGTGGATCCACCAGGGCTTGGTGAAAGATCAGCTGTATTGGAATATACTCATCCATTTGAGGTGAATGAATAGTCGATTTTTACTGTTTTCAGTCCTCTGTTTCTGAATTTTCAGCTATTTTAGCCTTTTGAGACTTTATTCATAGTGTAAGACTTATTTTGAGCATTAATGAAAGAGGGAAAAGCCTATTTGGAGGCTTTTGGACCCAGCAGAGGTAGCCCAAGAGAGGGGTGAACTGCTTAAACAAATGCTTACTGTTATGCTGCGCATTTTTGTTGCTATATTTCAGATTTTACTACATTAAACAATAATTTTTAATAAGTCCACTTTTCCCCATGAGACTTATACAGTGATCAAAACTCCTTTGTTTCAATTCAAACCACATTACTTCCATTGCAGAATACCTGTACTTGCTTATTCACACATAAAATTTGGTTAATGAATACTTTGCAAATATAAACAAATATTTTCATTGCCAGATCGATTTAGTCTTTACCTTATATTTATTTAGGCAGAGCCAGTAAGAGGGCCATAAGCTTCTGGGTTCGTCCTTTCTAGTAAAGGTGAAATAACCAGTAAAAGCCCCTACTGTCTATCTCTGTATGAGAAATATTTTGTTCACGCAATTTCAGATCAGATTGGTATCAGAGCTCTAGGTTTTGCTTAAGATTTTTTGAAATTTGTGCAAGAAGATTGTGTTATTCTGCAAATTTTATGCTTACTAGGTTGAAATTGAAAAGAGGGGAAGGTCAATTGGTGAGAGAAAAAGATAATCCTCAACCAAGGAGGGCTAGGGTGCCATTATCTCCACCTTCCATTTCATCCTCATTAGCCTTAGAATCAGCCACAAACATGTATTCCAAAGAAGGAGAAGTACATGAGGAAATGGATCCCAAGGAAGAAGAAAGAGCCTTTAGAAAAGCTTTCTTTGACATGATGCAAATGGTTAGGACCCTCTATTAGGAAAGAAATGATAGTATTGCTGGAGAAGGGTCTAGAAACCAAAAAGAAGAAGGAGATTCTTCAGGAGGGAAGAAAGACAATGATAAGTCTAAGAAAGGGAATGGAGGAAATGGTGATCCACCATCTCCATCGTCATCCTCTTCCTCCACATCATCCTCTTCAACTTCTGTAAATCAGTCACAAAAAACAAA
Source organism: Pinus albicaulis (assembly GCA_034641835.2). NCBI lineage: Eukaryota > Viridiplantae > Streptophyta > Pinopsida > Pinales > Pinaceae > Pinus > Pinus albicaulis. The sequence goes on from CM076571.1 coordinate 394,359,317, forward strand.
AACAGCTCTTAGAAATCCTTTGTTAAAGCTCGATGTAAAATTTGAGTTGCCAATGTTTAATGGTGATGTGAATGTAGAAAAATTGGATAACTGGATTAGACAACTGGAAGTCTATCTAAGAATTCAGAATTTGCATGATGATGATACAAAAATCCAATTAGCCTCATTGAGAATGGATGGAGCAGCTTTGGTTTGGTGGGAAGCCAAGGCCAAAGAGGAGATTAAAAAGCATGGTAAGATAACTCTAACTTGGAATGAGTTTATTACTGCTATTAAGAAACAGTTTTATCCTCTTGCTCATATTCAGAAGGAAATCATGAATTGGCAAAATTTTAGGCAACTTAAGGGTCAAAATGTGCAAGATTATACCCAAGAGTTTAGAAGGAGAGCACTTCTACTTGGAGTAGACTTACAAAGTCAAGACACCTTGTTAAAATACATAGGAGGTTTTCACAATTACCTTCAACATACTATTCTAATGTTCAATCCTACCAGCTTAGATGAATTCTGTGTCCAGGCTACACATTTAGAAGCTAGAGGAAAGAATACTTTTGATGAGGATAGTAATTTCAAAAACAAAGGAAAGAAGAGAGTTGCAAATTCAAGAAAAGACAAAGGAATTTTCTTTTGCAAGAACTGTTCAAAGACAAGTCATGATGAAGATCATTGTTGGAAGCTTCACCCTGAACTGAAACCAGAAAAATACAAGAACAAAAACAAGACCAAAGAAAAGGAGAAAACTGTAGCAACGGTTGAGCAAGACTTAGGGTCAGACTCAGGAGATGAGACAAAAAGCATAGCCATGGTTTTAAAGAACATTAAGGGGAAAGAAGTGGTGCAAGACACAATTCCCAGTTCTAGCTCTTTGAATTGTCACAAAGATACTCATGAAGAAAAGAGGAGGATAAAGCTTTTCCATGTGAGGGTAATTTCAAAACATACCAAAATTGACACACTATTTGATAGTGGGTCACAAGAAAATCTTATATCTGAAGACTTATTCAAGCAGCTTAAACTTGAGACCATTCCACATCCGAAGCCTTATCCACTTGGATGGATATGCAAGGATGCCAATTTGCAAGTTTCAAGAAAGTGCATATTGCGCTTTGCAATAACTGCACACTTTATTGACACAGTGGAACTTGATGTGGTGCCGCTTGATATCTCAGGTATTGTTTTGGGAAGTCCTTATTTATTTGACAAGAAGGCTATCTTTCATCGCCATGAAAACAAGTATCACTTGTTCAAAGATGGTAAAGAGTACATTGTGAGAGCTCACAAGAAGAAGCTAGAATCTTCTTTACTCCATGCAAGTCAATTGAAAAGACTGGTTAATGCAAGTCAAAGTCTAACTTTGTTAATGTTGAAACGACTAGATTTTGAGCATTCGCCTTTTTATGATGTTGCTAATAAAATGTCTTAGTTTGATAACAGTTTATCTTTGAAAGAAGATGATTTTATGTTGCGCAAATTACTTTTTGGGTCAGCCAATGCAGTGAATGAAGTGTCAAAGAAAAGCAGTGCAAGACAGAAGGACACACAATTCAGCATGGGAAAAAGTTGGTTTCAGAATGGTAGAATTTGCCATGGGAACAGTTTTCAAGGTGAAAGTTATTTTAAGTCTTCTGGGAAGTTTTTTTCAGTGTAAAAAAAGTTTGTTTTCTGTAGTTTACAATTTTTGTTTTGCAAATTTTAATAATTTGCATCATGACTCCATCAATCTTAGCAAGGGTCGATCAGTTGATTCCAGAGATAGTTTATCATTTTCTCAAAAGCTCCATTTCATGAAATCGGGTAGATTTCAGTTACTCAAGGGTGTAAGAGTGGAGAATCAGTCTCCACATCATCATTTTCAGTAATCAGAGAGCTTTTGGGGTCCAAAAGCTTCCCATTTGGGAGGTGTGATAAGGAGATCAAGTCTCTTGTAGAAAAATGCTCAAAATGAAGTTGCTCAGAATTGGTCCAAACTAGAATGATTGGAAAGAGCTTGGAAAAATGATCCTGTAGACGCAAATGGCACTAAAAACCGACGTTGTATGAGAAATTTATTCAGCTTTGAAGTTTGCCAATTTCAGTTAAAAAATGGCCAAAATTGACTTTACAAAAATTTTTATTAAAAAAATAATATTCCACAGAATTTTTTGGGAATATTCTATGGAATATTCAGCAAAATATTCTGTAGAATATTCCACAGACGGCCAATCATAGGGCGCCACGTGGCCAGCCCGGAGGTCACCACGTGGCCCCAAGGTCAAACGAAATATTGTAATAAATTTTTTTTGTTATACGCGGCAGGGTTCGACCCCGGGTCGGGGCAGACACAAGTGGAAGAACCGACCAACGGGTCACAGTGATTCTTGTTAAGCCATGGGGTGAAAATTATATTTAAACATTAATTTTTTTTTGGGACGTGGTCACATCGGACCGACGGTAGGAGCAGTTTAAACCTTATAATATGCCGTGATAAACTCAAGTTATTTAAACGATTTCTGGAGGTTTTGGTCCTATGGACCTTATCCGTCAGCCCCCCTAATTTGGTGGAAATTATGGTGGAGTGCCCATATTTGGCACCAATCCCTATTTTGGAGGGCTAAACTGGCAGTGGCTCCACATTTAGTGGAGCTTTTCAAGGGGACACTGGGCAAACTTTAGTTAGCCATAACTTTGGCTAGGAAAAGCCTTTTGAAGTGAATTTGTTTTTTATTTGGGGGTATTGAAGCATTCTGGAGCTGTTGGGATAGGTTTCAGAGCTATCAGGGCACTCTATAAGTTATTTTATCAGCGAATTTGCTTGTGGAGCCACCAGGGCTTGGTGAAAGATCAGCTGTATTGGACTATACTCATCCATTTGAGGTGAATGAATAGTCGATTTTTACTATTTTCAGTCCTCTGTTTCTGAATTTTCAGCTATTTTATCCTTTTGAGACTTTATTCACAGTGTAATACTTATTTTGATCATTAATGAAAGAGGGAAAAACCTATTTGGAGGCTTTTGGACCCAACAGAGGTAGCCCAAGAGAGGGGTGAACTGCTTAAACAAATTCTTACTGTTATGCTATGCATTTTTGTTGCTATATTTCAGATTTTACTACATTAAACAGTAATTTTTAATAAGTCCACTTTTCCCCATGAGACTTATACAGTGATCAAAACTCCTTTGTTTCACTTCAAACTACATTACTTCCATTGCAGAATACCTGTACTTGCTTATTCACACATAAAATTTGATTAATGAATACTTTGAAAATATAAACAAATAATTTCAATGCCAGATCGATTTAGTGTTTACCTTATATTTCTTTAGGCATAGCCAGTAAGAGGGCTAGAAGCTTCTGGTTTAATCCTTTCTAGTAAAGGTGAAATAACCAGTAAAAGCCCCTACTGTCTATCTCTTTATAAGAATTAGTTTGTTCACACAATTTCATATCAGATTGGTATCAGAGCTCTAGGTTTTGCTTAAGAGTTTGTGAAATTTGTGCAAGAATATTGTGTTATTCTGCAAATTTGATGCTTACTAGGCTGAAATTGAAAAGAGGGGAAGGTCAATTGGTGAGAGAACAAGATAATCCTCAACCAAGGAGGGCTAGGGTGCCATTATCTCCACCTTCCATTTCATCCTCATTAGCCTTAGAATCAACCACAAACATGTCTTCCAGAGAAGGAAAAGTACATGAGGAAATGGATCCCAAGGGAGAAGAAAGAGTATTTAGAAAATCTTTCTTCGACATGACTGAGATGGTTAGGATCATCTATCAGGAAAGAAATGATAGGATTGTTGGAGAAGGGTCTAGAAACCAAAAAGAAGAAGGAGATTCTTCAGGAGGGAAGAAAGACAATGATAAGTCTAAGAAAGGGAATGGAGGAAATGGTGATCCACCATCTCCATCGTCATCCTCTTCCTCCACATCATCCTTTTCAACTTCTGTTAATCAGTCACACAAAACAAAAACATCTCTTAAAAATCCTTTGTTAAAACTTGATGTGAAGTTTGAGTTGCCGATGTTTAATGGTGATGTGAATGCGGAAAAATTGGATAACTAGATTAGACAGCTGGAAGTCTATCTAAGAATTTAGAGTTTGCATGATGATGACACAAAAATCCAATTAGCCTCTTTGAGAATGGATGGAGCATCTTTGGTTTGGTGGGAAGCCAAAACCAGGGAGGAAATTAAAAAGCATGGTGAGATAACTCTAAATTGGAATGAGTTTATTACTGCTATTAAGAAACAATTTTATCCTCTTGCTCATATTCAGAAGGAAATCATGAATTGGAAAAATTTTGGGCAACTTAAGGGTCAAAATGTGCAATATTATACCCAAGAGTTTAGAAGGAGAGCACTTCTACTTGGAGTAGACTTACAAATTCAAGACACCTTGTTAAAATACAAAGGAGGTTTGCACAATTACCTACAACATACTATTCTAATGTTCAATCCTACCAGCTTAGATGAAGTCTATGTGCAGGCTACACATTTAGAAGCTAGAGGAAAGAATACTTTTGATGAGGATAGTAATTTGAAAAACAAAGGAAAGAAGAGAGTTGCAAATTCAAGAAAAGAAAAAGGAAAGTTCTTTTACAAGAACTGTTCAAAGACAAGTCATGATGAAGATCATTGTTGGAAGCTTCATCCTGAAATGAAACCAGAAAAATACAAGAAAAAAACAAGACCAAAGAAAAGGAGAAAACAGTAGCAACGGTTGAGCAAGACTTAGGGTCAGACTCGGGAGATGAGACAAAAAGAATAGCCATGGTTTTAAAGAACATTAAGGGGAAAGAAGTGGTGCAAGACACAACTCCCAGTTCTAGCTCTTTGAATTGTCACAAAGACACTCATGAAGAAAAGAGGAGGATATGTAGAAATTTGCTGAATAATGATTAATTATCCACCAAGACTATCCTGATCACATATCAATTCGAATTCATATGCAATACATAATCTCTTCCACTCAGATCATCACACATGAGGAAATAAAACAAGCGATAGCACATCAATTCATCATACACATTAACATAGTATGTATGGGGAAAGCTTATAGCTGAAAACCCCGCAAATATTGTGTATATTATAATGGAGAAAACATGTAACAAACTCAGTACAATACTCCTCACAAGTACTCAGTACTATCTCATGAAGTTACACACAAACTAGCTTGGTTTTGAACAAGTCACGGGTTCAAAACACATCCACTAATTTCCTTCCTCTATTGCGCAATCATGGCCTGTCTAAATAGAGATCCAAGGTTCAAATCTCCTTGGCTTGACAGTGCAATTATCATGGTAAATTTCCTCCAAGTGTGGTGCAAATCTCATGCACAACTGATGTCACAACTGATAGCTGTACTCACCCTTTCATCTACCTCTTTCATTGGTCTCCACTGAAATTTCCATGCACTGTAGTGAACTGATGTGTTCTTGAGTTGAATAATGAGTTACTAATTAATGAATTAAATAATATTTAATTCACTCCACTCCTAAAGTCAACCATGCATGAGCTAAAAAAACCCCTAGTAATAGCATAATTCCTCTGTCAGATGCATGAGCCACTTCTGTAGCTCGAACTGAAGTGCTCCAAGAGAGTAAACCGAAGTTTAGAGTCCAAATATTATTAAGGGTAAATAATATTTGACTTTCCTATTTTTAGGATAGGAAGTCTAGAAATAGACTTCGAATTATAGGTCCAAAAATAGAGGTCCATCTATTTTTACCAACATGACCAATACTCCAAGAATAACATACTGCAACCCCTGGACCATGTTCCATATGTCTAAAAATAGACATAGTCTAAAAATAGACTTTGTGCCAGAATTTGCCTGTGGGCCCACTTAGTGAAGGCGACTTCATTTCACTAAGCTCCATCATCTTGCTACATTTTAAACACTCCCTCTCAGCAAGATATGGGTTATCTTCAACCCCTATCCTGCCTCTGTGGAATTTGAACTTGCTCCTGGTGAGCACCTTCGTCAGGATGTCGGCATCCTGATCCTCCGTGGGAACTTATGAAAGCATCATGATTCTCCGCTGAACACAATCTCTGATATGATGGTACCTGATGTCGATGTGTTTGGATCTATCATGAAATAATGGATTAGCCGAGAGTTTAATGCAACTCTAGTTATCACAATAAATCATTTTAGGCTCCAAATGCAACCCGAACAATCCAACGAGGATCTTCCTCATCCAAATAGCCTCGCATGCAGCCAAGATAGCTACCATGTACTCGGCCTCTGCTGAACTGAGTGCCACGGATCTCTGCTTCCTGCTGTACCAGGAAACTGTTGTCGACCCAATGCTGAAAAC